>JAVSCE010020574.1:0-293567 GCA_032199065.1 Smutsia gigantea
CTTCTGCAAAACTGACATTTTATCTTAATGAATGTTAAAAGGCCATTTAAAAGGAGACAATATACTGTAATAAAAGTGGTTCAGTTACAAGTTATCATGGAATGATAGAAAAAGCAGAATCATTTAAAACAGAGATCTGCATGTAAATCATGGTTTTAATTTTTATTCGCTACGGATGATGATACTACCCTCTCATGGCTATTGTGAGAGTGAAGTGGAATGTATGTTGTCCCTTGACCTTCTACATGGTAGCCGAAAGTGTAACTTCCCTTTCCCTTTCCATTCAGACAACTGTAATGGTATACCTGTAAATGGTAGAGATTCTGGTACTTGCCTTATTCAACAATGACACATGGAAAAAAATTATTTGAGCTCCAACAATATTCCAAATATACAAGATGGATAGATATCCTATCTACAGGTTACTGTAAAAATGAAAATAACCAGAAATATAATTAGTACTTAAATTATTATATATTATTTAACACCATTAATTGAACACCCATATATTCAATTAACAAATCAAAAAATATTTATTTGGTGCCCGTTACGTGGCATACGTACATCTAAGTGCTGAGAATAGAGAATTACACATAAAGGGACAAAGTTTCTTCCCTCATCTGTTTTACTCAGTGAGTCTAAAAACAAATGAACAACACTTCTACAATGTAATGACAGTCCATCCATGATAGGCATGATGAAGAATAATAAAACAGGATATTTTTTAAAACTAAGGCTTTTCTGAGGTGATGCAGAGATTGAGTGTTGTAAAAGAATAAATCATGTAAATATCTAGGGTTGCAAATTTTCCAGGCAAAAGGAACAGCAACTGCAAAGCCTTATTATAGGAGTAAATGGGGTATTTTCAAGAAACAGCAAAAAGGTCAGTATGCTTAGAGCACAGGAAATAAGGGATAAGGCTAGAAATGGTACAGATCATATTATTCCTTGTAAGCTATAGTAATTACCTTGGATTTATTCTAAATGTGATCAGGAAGCCACTAGAAGGTTTGGAACAGAAAAATGACGTAATCTGATATGTACTTTTTTAATGTTTATTTTGGCTGCTTTTTGTGGAATACACGCTGGAAGTTATTCAGGAGCAATCATTTGACATCATCCGTGTGGGTGTTGGTCACTTTGACTAGATTGGTGACTTGAAGTTGGATTTGACGTATCTTTTGACTGTACAGTCAATAGGATTTGAAAGTTAATTAGATGTGGAATTCTGCTCTTGGGCAGATGAGTGAATATGGGTATCGTTTATTGATGTGGTAATACTGGGGATGGAAGCAGGCTTTAGATGGTGAAAGCATAGTTAAATTTTTGTTATACTGAGTTTGAAACATGGTATTTTCCAAGCGAATTTGTCATACCAGCTGTTGGCTATATCAGTCTACAGTCCAAGAGTGCAGTCGGGGATGATTATATGCATTTGGGATTTATTAGTGCTGAGATAGTATGTAAAGCTGCCAGTGGAGCCACCTGTAGAATAAGCATAAATGGAGGACCACAGACTAAGTCGTAAGCCTCTCCACACTGTTATCCTTTAGAAAAATGTGCAAAAGTTGTGATTGTAACTTCATTTTGTGAGAAAATCTTTCATTGAGCATGAAAAAAAGCATCCAGTATGATAGGAAGAAAACTAGGAGTGTTTTATCTTGAAAATTCAGTGAAAAGATATTTTTAGGAGGGAGCAATAAACCCTAATTATGTTGATCACTCAAATAAAATGAGGACTATAAATTAACTGACTGCAGAATAACTGGCTATATGGAAGTACGTGCAACCTTGATTAGAATTCTTTCAAAAGAGTACTGGGGATAAAATTAATGAATTAACTTATTAAATTTTATGTGAGATTTACCCCCATGTTAGATCTTGAGTAGCCCCTGCCTGCCTTAATCGATTTAGTGCATTCCATTTCCCTAGTCACAATAACTGGCTCCCTAGGGGAAACAAACCATTCAGGAAAAAATAAGCAAGATGACATTTATTCCAATTTCTGTGGAGGCGTGTCTGAGTCTTTTACTCTCAGGATTGTGCTGTGATCATTTGCTGCAACCACTTTTCTACAATGAAGGAACATCTTGACTGGGTATGGTGTGTGTGTACGGTGGGGGAAAAGGAACTCTGAAGTGTAAGCCTATCCTGCCAAAGGGAAAGGTAAAAAATAGACAGAAACTTGGCCCTTGTTGATATCATTTGAGCTACCAGATAAAGCTGTGTCTAATAATTCATCTTTACCCAAGCTCCCACTTCTAAGTATCAATAAATTCTTTCTTTACTTAAGTCATTCAAATTCACCTTACATATATTGAAAGCATAAAAGAATCTTAACTGTTACAGGCATCTACACTGTGTTTCTTTGAATCAAACATATATGGATGTTTCTTAAATTTTATTTTACTAAAGGGTGATATTTTCTATAATGAAAATGACAAATGTGAGTTGGCTAGCAGCAATTTTAAGATGTCACACCATATAAAATTAATTCCAATATTTGGTCTCAAAATGTGAAAAATTGTTTGTTCTGAAGTCAATCAAATAGGATATATGGTCAACATTTTTCATATACATTTAAATCATAAAATTATTTAAAGAGGTCTATTTTAATCCTCATTTAACAGAAGAATATTTCCTACAGCTTATATACCCATAAACAGTACAGATGATCAATGACCACTTGGGAGCCTGAATGACCCCTTGAGTTGTGGAAACCACTTTGTGTATCTTTTTCCTTAGAAAACTAGATGAGGATTGGTGAAGTAACATTGAAGAGGAGGTAAGGAGAACCAGAATACTACTTAAACGAATTTAGGCAAGTGTGCTCCTTTTAAAACATACAACTTTCCAATGAGAAAGGCAAGCTTCAATTGTATCTTACTATAAACTGAACTAATATAAATTGAGGCCAATACTTTCAGATAATACAAATTTGCAAGAGCATAAACCAGATGTGGAAGTGTTTTATCAGCAAAAAATGCATGGAAAAATCAAGAGTGAAAGGCAGACATAGAAGATTTAGAGGAAGGTAGTAATGTGAAAATAAATGAATGCCGAGATACTAGACACCTCTGGTAATCTTTGGTATACAAAAAGCTAGATGATGTCTGCTTCCATTGGGATAGAAAGGATGTACATTACCTTCACACTTATGGAAATAAAAAGGAAAAGTTGATGAAACAAAATTTGTATATTTCTTCTGGAAAGGAAAATACTCAAGCACTTTAAGGAATTTGAACACAAGATCTGAGTTGACATACCTGAAACATCAGAGTCCTTCAGTTTATAGCAAGGACAGATGGAAACACAGGTATAAATGAATTTGTGTCTGAAATTCTTCTTATAGTACAGTGATTTCATAGAACAACCAGTTTATTATTACCCTGTTCTCTGAATTACAATAGAGAGTGACATAATGGGCTCTTGGAAAACTCCTATGTAGGGTTTTTGACCTATAGTGTTATCTACCTCTTCATGTTTCATACTCCCAAAAAGTTCCCTCAGGCCCTTTGGAGTCAATTCTTTTCCTCTTGCACAAGGCCCTGATAGCCAGTTATGAGTTATTCTTTTTAAAATATTTTGAGTTAATTTTAGAATTATACAGTGTTACAATCATAATATGGAATTCTTGCATGCCCGTCATCCAGCTTCTTCTCATGCTAACATCTTAATCATAGAACAAAACCAGGAGCTTAACCTTGGTTTAATACTACTAAGTAAACAGCAAAATTTGCTGGAATTTCATCAGTTTTTTTCTACCAATGTCTCCTTTATTCCAGGACCTAATCTCCAGTCTCACTTGGCATCTGGTCATCATACCTCATAAGAGAGATCTGTGAGGCATGCATTCTGCTTCTGCTTAAACTTCTGCACACTAGCTTTAGCAACCGTCAGTAGACCTAGCTCATGGCAATATTACTGTGTGTTTTAATGGTGATTTTCTGTTTTCCTTTTTCTTTCCCTGCACTCAAAGTTTCATCAAGAATAATGTATAATTTCATTAGCTTTACCAAACTAAGAAATACCTCATTTTATATACTTACATAATTTCTCATTTAACTTTATAATGTATGCAGGTGATTACAGTATAACACTCCAATGAATTCAAAGCTCTAAATTCAGATCAGCTCAGCCTTTTGCAAATAAGTGAGCAGAATATTCTGCCATGTTGTTGTCAATACTGTCAATCTTCCATGTTTCCAAAGGAGGGGGGATTGATATCTTGCAAGCCCTAATTTTTGCTAATCATTTATAAAAATAAAAATGTCCCCCATTCATTGAAGGTATGTTAAATGTCAAACACTGCATGTACCTTAAGTACATTTTTCCATTTCATTCTCTTAAGTAACAATTTGTGAGTGAAACATGAGACTTACACATATATAAGGATTGGAACATGGATTAAGTAACATGTCTTCTCAGTAAAATTTAATGATTCTGATAATGCCTTACAGATTGTAATACTGCAATGAAAATATGGTGCTAATTACCTGAATTTAGTGTAGACTACATGAATTAAGAACACAATTCCCAAAGACTGTCCTCACTTGATATGCCAGCCACAAGTTTCAGGCTCCTCGGAACACTCACACTTCTGAACAACTAGCTGTAATGGCCAGATCCCACAACCCATTCAGGTTCAGTAATTTTCTGGAATACTTCCTAGACTAAGGGAAGTGCTATACGCACAATTACAGTTTTGTTTCTAAAGGATATAAATCAGAACTAGCCAAAAGAAAAAACATGTGGGCAAGGTCTGGGAGGGTCTGGAACTCAGAGTTTCTGTATCCTCTCCCCTTGGAATCAGGATATAAGTCAACCTCTTAGCACACTGATGTGTTCACCAACTAAGAAGTTGACCCAAGCTTCAGTGTCCAGAGCTTTTAATGGGGCTTCATTTTGTTGGTATGAGTAACTGACTCATTAATCAAGTGACTGAATTCAACCTCCAGCTCCCCTCTGGTCCCTGGAAGAGTCTGAGTTTATATGGACTCAATGCAACGCTCACACATGGCTGGTCTTTCTGGAATGGCCAGTCTCCATCCTGAGCGAACTTAATAACATCAACTCGGAGGTGGTGGAGGGCCCACTGTAAATAACACAATTCTATCACTCAGACAATTCTAAGAATATAAAGGTTATCTCCCAGGAACTCAGGGAAAAAGACCAGATAAATTCTTTAATATTCACCAAGATTAATAGAAGTTAGAATCTAAGAGAAGCATCTGAAAAGCAAGCTTAAAAAATAACTTTGAGATGAATCACCATGGAAATGAGGAGGCTACAACCAAACAGATCATTTACCACCGCACAATGACGGTGAAATGGAAAGAGAGTAGGAAAACTGTAAAGACGACAGATTATCTTTACACCTAGGAATTATAAACAAGTCTGGCCTAGTGTTCTAGAGTATAAATACCATGAAATAACCTGAAAATTATGTAGACCAAAAATATAATCCAGTCTCCCTGATTACATAAAAGAATTGTATCTCTAACTCACCAACACCCAGAGGTTGTGAAAAAATTTTAAGGACTTTTAAAAAATATGGGAAAATAATGTGGCAATTAAATTAAAAAGTGAAGAAAAACGTTATAAAGAAAAGTACTTCAACAAACAAATAGTTGATGGGGGTTCCCTCTTTTAAGGATTTTTCCAAGGCCAGGGGGTATAGACTTGTAAGATGGTTTCAAAATGCTTATCTCTGGTGAGAGATGTTAAGTCTCTTCTATTATCAGACCTCCAGGTAATTCTGCAAAATTAACTGTAAGCAATTGGTCAGTTCCTCTTCAGGATAGCAGCTTCCCTCTGGGGGCATATAGATCAGTTCTGCCCACCCTGCCATTTACGAGGTGTCTCAAGGAAAGAAAGTTCTTTAAATTTGCCCTGGCTGCAGATAAGGAAGGTAGGTCAACACAAAGAGGAGAAAGCTGCTCCAGCTTCAACTGTTGCCACAGCTGGGTTAAGGTTTTATTTGACTTTCCATCCAATTTCTCTTTGCTCCTGCCTTTATCAAATCAACCCACATCTGGGTCTCATGACCTTCAGGGGATCCTTTAAACTCTTCCTCTCAGTAACGGACCACACTCCCTTCCTGCATTGCTTCTGCCTCTCCCAAATCTGCCACAGTACAGGTAACCTCATTTATGGGCTGCCCTACGTGAGGGACAAGAATGGCCACTAGGGGCCCAAAGAAGGATGGGGAGACATCTGAAGCAAGGTATGCCTTATCCCTGAGGTAAATGGCTCCTTGTCCAGATATCCTGGGTTATAAATCTCATTTTTCAATGCCCAACTCCCATAATACCTGTGGGAGCTCAGCATACACTTGCCATCTAGTGGGGGAAGAGGGTAAATGGTAAATCACCCTGATTGGGCCATACAGTGCAGTGTGTGGCCATCAGGAAATTGAGGGGGAATGGTTGCTTGGGGTCTGGTAAGCATTTTGTAATCACTGCCTGAAGGCAGGTTGGGTTGTCAGGGAAGCTAGCTTTCCCATTTCTATGAGGACAGAAAAATCCATCCACCCCTACATCCCAAAGGTGCAGAAGCCAGGATGACATTTCCGAGGGTTTCTTCCAAAACCAGGAGCCCAAATCTACCAGCTCTGCCTGAGTATCAGGGTGGAACAGAGCAAACATCAACTAGAAAACATTGGGAACAGACGTCATTACTGTAAAATTCTGCCCAACATTTAAGAAAGAAATTATACTAATCCTACAATCATTCTTTGAGAAAACAGAAGTAGAAATAATACTTCCCAATTTCTAACATGAACCTCATACCAAAATATGACAAAGTTATTACAAGAAAATAAAACTGCATATCTGTGTCTCTCAGGAATATAAATGCAAAACGCTTAACAAAATTGTAGCAAACTGAATTTACCAGTAAATGAAAAACACACTATGACTGAAAAGGGGGTAGAAAAAAAGGACTCTTCATTTCTTTACACTTCTACTACTCACTACTTCATTTCTGACAATAGCTGTGTGGGTTTTCCCATACACCAGGCAATTCTGTGATACCAAATGGATGTCCTACAGCTTAACACAATTCTGACATTATCCACCAGTAGATAGCATCAGATCTCACAGGTTATATGTTCATTCCAAGACTGCTCTCAACACATACATTTTGATGCTAATCACAAGTTGGCACCTGTGCTTCTAATCCACCTGCTATAAATTGGAGATTCCCTGGATCCCCTCCTCTGGTTCCATAATTTGCTAGAGTGGCTTCCAGAACTCAGGAAAACAGTTGACTTCTACACATTACCAGTTTATTATAAAAAGATACCACACAGAGTAGCCAAATCAAAGAGATGCATACATCAAGATATAGGGGAAGGTGCAGAGACTTCCCTGTCCTTTCTAGGCATACCACCTTCCCAGCACCTCTGTGTGTTCACCAACCCAGAAGTCCTCCAAACCCAGTAGTTTAGGGATTTTTATGGATGCTTCATTGCGTAGGCATGATTGATTGTCATTGGCTATTGGAGAATAATTCAACCGCCAGCCCCTTTCCTTCCCTACAGACCAGGGAACAGCGTTGAAAGTCCCAACTCTTTATCACATCACTGGTTCCCCTGGGAAACAACGCTCATCCTGTTCTTATCCAGAGGCTTTCCAAAAATTCATTCATTAACACAAACTCAACTGTAGTTGAAAAGTGATTATTACCAAAAAAAATTCAGTTTAATTGCTCTGGAACGCTCAGGAACCAAAAATAAATACTGAAGATCGTAATAAGAGATGCCCCTATAGCTTTTATCACTTAGGAAATCACAGAGATTTTAGGCACTGTGTACCAGGAACTATGAACATAGATCAAAATATATATTTCTTATTATGTTACAATATAACAATAACCAATTAGGGTTTATCATTAGGGGAATATCTATTATGTTTGGGTGAAAAGTTAGGTCAACATTTGAAAAATGAATCAGTGTAAGTGACCATGATAATAGGAAAAATGAAAAAATATATATAATCATCTCAATATATACATAAATGTATTTGAAGAAATTCAACACCCATTCTTACTGAAAACTCAGCAAATTAGGATTTGAAAAGAATATTCACATTCTGATAAACAGTGTGTACAGAAAAACCTAAAGTTTGTATCAAACTTACCTGTGAAAACTTAATTCTTCTCCTGCAATTTTGAGAACAAGTCGATGGCAGCCACTTTCACTATTTCTATTCACCAGTATATTAAAGGACTTAATCACTGCAATAAGACAAAGAAGCTAAAATGTTTACCTATGGCAAAAGGAAGAAATAAAACTATTTATTTATAAACAATATAATTGTCTTATTTGGAAAACCCCAAAGAATCTAGAAAAATGCTAATAGGTAGTTTAGCAAGTTCATAGAATAAGATACATATACCAAAAAATCAATAGGCTGTTGATTTACTAACAAAGAAAAAATAAAACTGAAAAAGGGTATTGGGTGTAATATTAATGGAAAACTTGAAATATTTAGGCAGAAATCTAATAAGGTATGTCTAATATTTGTTTGCCAAGTACTAGAAAAATTAATGACTGAAATTAAATATCTAAACAATTGAAAAAAAGGCACTGTGTTCATAGATCAGAAGACTTAAAATTCTCAAGATATTAATTCTTCCCAAATTGATCTGTATATATACGGCAGTCTCAGTCCAAAACCTGGCAAGATTTTTTTTAGAGTAGTTGACAAGCTGATCCTAAAATTTATATGAAGAACATCGGTCTAAAATAGCCAAAACAATCATCAAAAAGAACGCATTTGGAGGAGTCACATCATCTGGTTTCAGACAGTATAATCCTTGAGTAATCAAGATAGTATGTGTGTATGGTATTGTTGTAAGAGTAGGTATCCATAGAGATTAATGGGACAGAACAGAGAGCCTAGAATTAGACCCACCAAAATATGGTTCATTGGTACTTCACAGAAGTATCAGAGACTTTCAATTTTATAAGGATTATCTTTTTAGTAAATGGTGCTGTAATTACTGGACATCTATATGTAATGATATCTAATTGGATTTTCAGTTTCTTTCCTATTTTGCATTTTAATGACAGGTAAATCTCTTTGTCTACAAGAATGTTTTCTTTTTTTTACCCCAACTAAATGTTGTGGATAAGGATATTCTGTTTTCTGCCCAAACACCAGAGAAAGATATTGGGATCCTGTATAGTTTAAATATCTTGATGTTTTGTTAAGCCAAAGTTTAGCATAAATCTTGGCTCTACCACTCAATGGCTCTGTGACTTTCAGTAACTGTTTTAAACCCTCTAATCTTTGCTAAAATTAATAAATGCAATTAATGAAAATTACTTCTGTGTTTGCTGCAAAGACTGTATTAGCACAATGCTCAACACTTAATAAATGACCATTAACCATACTACAAACATTAACCATACTGCTTTATTTTTGGTAGAAATTCCAAAATACTTTGAAATGTTGGTATTTAAAAATGATAGTTGAACCAACTTATTACTCATAGCAAGAAAAAAGAAAACCTTTGAATAATTTAATTCATCCTTGTTCTGTGAACAAAACAATTTATCTGTTCTTTATACTTCAGAGCAATTATCTATTTATGTATTACTATATTTATCTTAGAAATAATGAATCTGAGGTTCATAGTATTTAAATCACTTGCTTACATTAAACAGGATTCTCAAAGAAAGAGATTGAATTGGGATCTAATTAAACTCAGACTATCTTTATTTTACCCCATTCTTCTTCCTTTAGATCCAAAGATTAAAATAATATCTTTATGTTTGATTTATAATTTCATAAAATATAATGCAATACTATATTATGATCATTGAGGTTTTAAACTTACATTTAAGGTTTTAAGTTATTACCAAAGAAAATTATATTTCCCTATTTCAAATTTTTCTTTCAAATTTATAATGCTGCTATGCATCTCTATAATCATCAGGTATTCTGTAAACCAAATTTCTCCAAAAGTGAAATGACAAATGCTATGTAGTAAGACAAGCACCGTTACCCGCACTATGGCCAGATACATCAGAGTGGATATCACAAAAGACATGTTTGTGTCTGTAATACTGTACAAAAACCCCAAAGCATATACTTAATTTACCCTGTGGACATAGTAGCAATAGAGGTTTTAATAAGAAAGGAGTTTTAAGCATATTTTCAAATGAAAAAGATTACATGATTTAGTACTGAATTCAATATCTTTTCTTTAAAGGAAAACAATCCAAGAGTTGGGGGAGTCCAGTGCCTCACAGAAGCAGGAAGGCTGAAACAAGCCCTGATTGCTAGGGTGTTGAGGCTTCCTGGTGTCTTGCCAATGGGTTTCAGCCTCGGGCAAGTTCGCTATGGATTCAATGTGACCACAGAAAATGACAACAAACGTTCTTTGGTGTGAAAGGGTTTATTACCAGGCTTGTTCTCCCTGCGGTAGGTCGAGCAGTAGCATCTCTGCCTCCACATAGAGCACTGGGCCAAGCTCTCTATATAGCACAGTAATAGCTTATTGCCTAAAGGGGTGGAAGCGGTAGCCTAGCAACAGGCCAGTTACATCATCAGGTGGTTTAAGTTCAGTGAGGATCCTGGCCATAGGAACCCCAACTTCCCCACAACTGTTAAGGCCAGCAGGTCCCCTTTTCTGGGGTAAGGTAAGCTACCTAAAGCTAAATTGGAGGGCTGCCCTTGTTGTATTGTTAAGTTTCATATACAGCAAGGCATTTCCCCTCAAGTGCACACTGATTTAGTTTTAGATCTGTGACATGAGCCAGGCCACTGAGGCAGTCTGCATTTCGTGGATTCTGATACACAAATTTCCTTCATCAATTGTAAAAGATACCTCTAATGACTAAAGTGTTTTGGGAATCTGCATTAGTAGTAGCCATCAAATTATTTGTGTTAACTGCTTTTTAAAGTAGACATTCAAATCATTGTTAAGGAAACTTTTAGTTATAGATTGTCCTGTTTTTATTACAAAACATTGAAAAGTTGAATTCCTGTTAGAGAAATCAATTGAATTAACTTGTAGACTAGCAAGCTGAAAGACTTTCATCAGAATAAAAGGAGCTTGTTATGTTACACACGGCCATCAAAAACATGAACCCTAAACGAAATGTCTTGATTCACTGGCACTCTCAAAAGAAATATAAAGATTAAAGGATCAGTCAATTAAGCAAATTAACACATTCAATGTATTTTCTAAAATGTGATTGAAGTTTGGGTGGTATTTGCTTTAAAAAAGTACCTGAGTAACTTCCCTGTTGCACTGACAATGACTCCTATGTATTAAAAAAAAAAAAGTATTGTTATTTCTAAAGATAAACAAATTCTAAAGAAATAAGAGGTCCTTATTTTATATCAGTGCTAGTAATCTATATAACCTAAATGTTAAAAATACTTTCCCAGCAAACTTAATGTAAAACCTGAGTATAAATGCAGCTGGGATTTATTTATGTAATTAACAGAAGAAGAACACTAAAGATCAGTATTCATAGAGAACACCTGCTTTATTCACTATCCATAAAAATTAGCACTTTGTGAATCATTGCTAGTTAAAGTAATGGTATGAGACACTACATTACAAAATGCTAAAAGAAATCTTTGGAAATGCATGCTTCCATTTATTTAGTGCATATCTTTTAGAATTCACTTTTATTCCAGAGTTATAGAACATTTGATTCCTTCTTTCCAATGTTTCAGCATGTGGTGTTCCCATTGTACCATTTCCAGTGAATGAATATTGAATAGCAGTTGCAAAGCTATTTTGAGGGAGTCCTGATTTGAACAGACAATAGAATCCCTAGAAAAGTGTGCTATTACAATCTCAGAATGAACTGAAATGGGAATATCATCCACATTTGTATGTATTTAGACAATTGTTACACTGTGTCACTTGTGGGGAACTAAGGTGGTGTGAAAAATGGTCATAAAGCATGAAAGAGGACATGGTGAAGAGTTTTTCTCATGTTGAAGTCTATTGCTTTTGGAATAAATACAGAAATAATTTCAAAATTCCCTGTAGTAATATAAAATGTATTTGTATTCTGTGAAGATAAACAATTTTAAATTATCCTTAATGAGATTATGAAATAATGTAAAAATTCAGTGCCTATGTGTAAAGATATGGGCAGAAAAATGAGTTTGCTTTTTTCTAAAAAAATTATAAGTATTGATCATAATGATATGGTATGAAAACTTGTGTATATACTTTAATTGAAGCCATCGTTTATTACTATGATAGCAGGAAAACTTAGGAAGCAATAGGTTAGCATATATTGTCCATTCTTAAATGCACCTTGTCTTGCCAATGGGTTTCAGCCCCAGGCAAGTTCGCTATAGATTCAATGCGACCAAAGAAATTGACAGCAGAATGTTCTTTGGGGTGAAAGGGTTTATTACCAGGCTTGTTCTCCCAGTGGTAGGTCGAGCACTAGCGTCTCTGCCTCATCGCTGAGCACTGGGCCGAGCTCTCTGTATATCGCAATAATAGCTTATTGCCTAAAGGTGTGGAAGCGGTAGCCTAGCAACAGGCCAGTTACATCGTCAGGTGGTTTAAGTTCAGTGAGGATCCAGGCCATAGGAACCCCACTTTATCCACACTCCACCCCTCCAGGATTCTCACCTTACAATCTACACGCTTTCCATCTTCTGCAATGGTCCCTGTGCAAGAAAGCTGGAGCACTGTAATCAGATTCCACAACAGCAGCAGAGGATAACAACTTAGAGATAATAACAAAAATTAAGATACAACAAGATTTTGATACAGGTAACAAAAATTACAATAATCCTCAAGCTAGAGGAGGTTTGTAATAACAAAAATTATAATAATCCTCAAGCCAGAGGAAGTTCCCAATCCACAAAGACCTTAGGGGCAATAAGACACATGTTTTAATGACACCAACATAGGCAAATCTTGTCCATTAGGTAGGATGTATGCAAGAGAGTGGTCCTGTGATAGGACTGTAGTAAGAAGGGGGTTCTTTCCAGGTCTAGTATACTTTTACTCCTCTCCCCGTGGGGGTTACTGAAGGGTCTATACATAGTGCTACTGGAGGTGAATGCACTGACCATAATGATAAAACAAAACTCCCAGGTAAGATGCTCCTACCTTCTGGCAGTTAAGGATATACTACTGTGAACTTTGGGGGCCACTCTGCTGTTATTCCAGGAATACACAGGAGGCCAGCTTCCAGGCCTTGTCCCCAAGGTGCCAGGAGAGCCAGCCATGGTTGGTCCATGTGTCAAAAGGTCCAAGGCCATGTCCACTCAGTGGAGTCTCTGGGATTCAGTGCAGTTGGTGCTGGCAGCAAGATGTTATTCTGGTGGCTAAACCTCGGCTTCAGTGATTCTTCCTTGGTTTGTACTTGCAGTTGTATAGGGGAGGCAGCCATATGTGTTAACATGTCTACAGGGCTCAGGGCTCCCTTTCAGGGTCTCTCGTTCAAATGCCGTAGCACAGTCCATAAGCGGACTGACCATCCCCACAGACTATTGGTATCTGACTTTAGTCCGGATTTTAACAAGCCATTGTGCCTCTCTATCATGCCTGCTGTGGTAGGATTGTATGGCACATGAAACTTCCATTTGATTTCCAGCTGTCGCATCCATTCTTGCAGTGTATGTCCAGTAAAATGGGTGCCCTGATCACTCTCAATTACCTGTGGTCAGCCATAGGCAGCAAAGATACACTCCAGGCCTCTTTTGGTCACCTGCTGGTCTGCACAATGGGTAGGAAAAGCAACCAGAAGTCCAGTATCTGTGTCCACACAAGTCATCACATACCAATATCCTTCTGACACAGGCAGAGGCCCAATATAGTCTATCTGCCACCTGACGAGGGGTATAGGCCCCTTAGCTATTGTCCCATGTTGCTGTGGAACTCAGTGTAAGTCCCTTTTGGAGCACACGACACACTCCACCGGGCTCTACTAACTTCTTTGAAGGTCAAAGGCAAGCCCCACTGATGGGCTACAGCCCACATTGTCTTTTGCCCCACATGCAACAAACGCTGATGTAACCATTGGGCTACATCAGAGGCAGGCTTTCCTTCTAACCAATGTATCTGGGCCAATTTATCTGCTTCATCATTTCCTGGTGATGCCAATAGGAAATGACTTGTAACATGGTATACTGTAATTATTTTAGTCTGACCACAGGCCCATAAGTCTTGCCACAATTCTTGCCCCCAAAGGGGTTGGTGACCAACCAGCCAGTTGGCATGGTACCAGGTTGGTAGCCACAGGGTAAAGCCCCGATAGACAGCCCAGCTGTCAGTGCAGACAACTATAGGGGAGGGCTCCTGGCTGATCACAAGCCACACGGCCCACAGCTCTGCCCATGGGATGCTCTTCCCCTCACCATCTTCCATCCATATTGTCTCAGCCATAGGATGGAAAGCTATGGCCCTCCATTTTGGGGGCTGCCCATGGCTGGAGCCATCTGGGTACCATGCATCTTTGGGTATAGGGGCTCTTCCCTCTCAATAGGGACTCTTGCTACTAATGGTTCAAAAGCAAGTTCTTCCTGCTTTTCACTAGTATATGTCACCGGCCCCAACAAGCATTGGAGTTCTTCACTCAAGGGGCTACTAGAAAGGGCACTATGCTGCTGTAGGTAAGCACCCCACTTGGCTAGTGTGGGTGTTTGTGCCACACCACTCCTTGGCTTTTGGGTCCAGTCTCATACCCACCCCAAAATGGGATAAGTGGTTATTACCTTTATCAGGGCCATTCCAGTGATGGGTTCTGTAGCCAACAAGGCGTGATACACGGCAGCCAGTTGTTTTTCTATCAAAATGTATTGTACCTCTGCCCCTTTCCAGAGTTGTGACCAGAATCCAACAGGTTGCTGAATTCATTCAAGCTGCTGCCAGAGACCCCAGGCATAATCATCTTCAGTGACATGACCGCCCAGCTCTCAGGGCCTTGATGGGTCTATCACATTCAAGGCCTGCACGGCCTTGACTGCCCGTTTTGCTGTAGTAAAGGCAGATGCACATGTCTCATCCCAGTCCCACCTGATGCCCTTTCATACCAACCGGTATAAGGGCTTCAGAATTTGTGCCAAGTGTGGGATAAACACTCTTCAGTAGCCCAAAAGACCCAAAATTTCTTGTAATACTGCCACAGTGGTAGGTGTGGGGGAAGCCTGGACCTTGTCTATAACTGCTTCAGGAACAACTTTAGTTTTACCCAACCAGACAATCCCCAAGAATTTCACAGACAAACCAGGTCCCTGAACCTCGGTGCTGTTCACAGCCCATCCTTTCTCCTGTAAATGTTGCAGCAGTCTAGGTGCTGCACCTTCTAGATCTGAAAGAGAATCGGACGTGAGCATGACATCATCAATATAATGGTACAGCCGCACCATTGGTGGTTTCTCCCATGTGGCCAAGTCCTGGGCTACAAGTCCATGACAGATGGTGGGGCTGTGGAGGTATCCCTGAGGGAGGGTGGTGAAAGTCCATTGCCATCCTTCCCACGTGAAGGCAAACTGTTCCTGACTTTCCTGCTCAATGTTTTTGGAAAAGAAGGCATTAGCAAGATCTACCACATAATGATGTGTTCCTAGTTCATGGCTGAGAGTATCCATCAAGCCTGCAATAGAGGGGACAGCAGCATGCATAGGGGGCATGACCTTATTCAGTTCTCTGTAATCCACAGTCATACGCCAGGAGCCATCTGGCTTTTTTACTGGCCACACTGGGGAACTGAACGGACTATGGGTTGGCTTTATAATACCCACCTTTTCCAGCTCCTGGAGTTTCTCCAACCTCTTTATGCCCCCCAGGCAGTTTGTACTGTTTGGTATTAGTCACCCACGGAGGTAAAGGCAAAGCTATGAGTGGGTGCCTAGCATGTCCCCTCAGAACTGCCTTCACCACACGTACTCTCAGTCTGAACTCACCTGCAGAGGTCCGCAACCATAGACCTTGCAGGATATCAATCCCCAGAATATACTCAGGGATAGGAGATATATACACGGGATACTCTTTTGGGGGTAGACCCCCTATTCCCAAAGGGATTTGGGCTTTTTTCACTCTGATAGCCTTCCCCCCGTATCCATCTATGATAGTGGGGGTCCCGGGGAACCGCTCAGGGTTACCATGAATCAGTGAACATTCAGCCCCAGTGTCCACCAGAGCCAGGACATGTTGTATGTTCACTAGGGATCAATGAATAGCTATTTCAACATGTGGTCTCCGGTCCCCCCCAGTCCCACAGGGCAGATACCTTGACCTTCCCCTCAGTCAAACCATGTTCCCCAATCATCTTCCTGTGTGGGTTCAAGTGAGGTTGGTTCACTCTCCAGCAGGAAGTGTTCCAAACACACAGGCCAGATTCATGGCTCTGTCTCTGATCTCTGCCTCTTTGGTCTTAATGGCTGGAACTGCTGCTCTGGTTTCAGCTGTTGCCATAGCTCTAGTAAGATCCTATTTGACTTCCCATCTAATTTCCTTCCATCTGCTCCTGCCTGTATTAAATGAACCCACATCTGGGTCATGGTAACCTTCATGGGGCCCTGTAAATTCTTCTTGTGAGCAACAGGTCTTATCTCTTTCCGAATTCTCATTGCTTCAGCCTCTCCTAAGTCTGCTACTGTACATGTCACCTCGCTTATGGGATGCCCTAAGTGAGGAGAAAGAATGGCCGCTAGAGACCCAAAGAGGGATGTAGGAGCCATTTGAAGTACAATATTCCTCATCCCAGTAGTGAAAATCTCTTCATCTGGGCCATAATTCTCTGGACTATAGATGGCATTTCTCATGCCTAGCTCTCGTAGCACCTGTTGGATTTCAGCATATGTCTGCCATCTAACAGGGGAGGATGGTAGATCACCCAGATTGGGCCACACAGCACGAAGTACAGCCATGAGCCAATTGAGGAGGGTGGGACTCCTTGGGGTCTGATGTGCATTTTGTAATCGCTGCCTCAAGGCAGGCTGCACTGTCTGGGAAGACAGCTTTCCCATCTCTGATCCCAACAGAACAATTCCATCAACCCCTAAGTCCCACAGATGCAGGAGCCAATCTGATACTGACTCCGAGGGCTTCTGCCTAAACCGGGAGCCCAAATCCACCAGCTCAGCCTGAGTATAGGGGCGGACCATAGAGCGCTCCATGACCTGGGGAGGGGGCTGCTCCTCTCCTTGGGGAACTTTCAGCTGCTGGGTTTATTTTCTTTACCACCACTGGGCATGATTTCAATACAGGAGGTGCCAGTGCCTCTGGCATCATCCCTTCGTCCTTCTCCAGCTCCTCCATTTCTGGGGCTGGTGGCACCTTTCTCTCCCCTCCCCCGAGTGCCTCCTCTGCTACAACCTTTACCTTTTCTAGTGTACCTTGCAGCAATGCTAGCTCAGTCTTCAGAAGCTCTCTTACCTTCAGTCTTGCCAATGGGTTTCAGCCCCAGGGAAGTTCGCTATGGATTCAATGTGACCAAAGAAATTGACAGCAGAATGTTCTTTGGGGTGAAAATGTTTATTACCCGGCTTGTTCTCCCAGTGGTAGGTCGAGCACTAGCGTCTCTGCCTCCACGCAGAGCACTGGGCAGAGCTCTCTATATAGCACAGTAATAGCTTATTGCCTATGGGTGTGGTAGCAGCAGCCCAGCAACAGGCCAGTTACATCATCAGGTGGTTTAATTTCAGTGAGGATCCTGGCCATAGGAACCCCAACTTCCCCACACACCTATAAAATTGTGGTTTTAGTTGCTTGCTCTTTTTGCCAGATTTGGTTATCAATTGGTTTTATGAATTTGTGGAGGCTTATCTGGGAAAAAACTCAACATCAAAATAGCCATTGTAGCATAGAAGCAAGTAATGTTTATAAAACACCTGGTGGTCAAGTTAGTTAGGTAAAAATAATGGAACAAGAGCCTCATGTAGACTATACACAATAATTAATGACACAAATATTAATAGTATACGTAAATTCAGAGTAAGCCAAGAAAACTCTGGGTTTGGAAATTTCAATGCATTAAATTGAAGTTCCTTGAGAGAAGTGTGTAATTCAGAGCAAATGTATGTGTGTGTGTGTGTGTGTGTGTGTGTGAGAGAGAGGGGGGGGAGAGAGAGATTGGGGGGAGTATTATAGGCACAGAAACTTCATGAGTTCAAATGGAAAATTGGAAATCTGTATCTTTTTTGAGGAAGAAATAGAACCTTTTTGACTATTGAAAATTCATAGAAATTCATATAAGTCAAGTTGTAGGAATTATATGCCACTAATTATTAGAGTCTTTATTAGTATTAATTTGGCAGTAGAAAGTATATTAGATAGAAAGTTGGGAACATGGATCTACAAACTAGTCCAACACTGCCAACCAAATTTCAGTTTTTATTCCAAAACTGCTCCACCGT
This sequence comes from Smutsia gigantea, assembly GCA_032199065.1. NCBI lineage: Eukaryota > Metazoa > Chordata > Mammalia > Pholidota > Manidae > Smutsia > Smutsia gigantea. The sequence goes on from JAVSCE010020574.1 coordinate 18,360, forward strand.
AATTCTTATTGATTTGCTTAATATTTTATGAGCTGTTACTTGTCTGAAATCCCTTAGTACTGCATCATCAGTCTTGTCTTTTTTTTTTTGCTGTTATTTCATGCATATTCTTATTTTCAAAATTAAATAGAAACGTATTGGTATAATTGTTCTTGATTATAGGAGGAGGGAAGGAGAAAGGTGATAGAAAAGCATAGTGGATAGAACAATATATAAGAAGCCAAAATACTAGATTTGAGTCCCAGGTTTGTTTTGTCCTATTTGCAGTGTAAGAAAATGTTACTTTACATCTTTGTGCCTCAGTTTTCTTGTTTTGTGAAAAGGATTTATATCGCTGATTTTCAAGTAGTTCATCAAGAATACCTACATTTTTAAAGAAATAACTTCCTGACGAATCCTAGAGAGGGGTTGTTGTATAAGGGAACTGTGGACTCTGTCACATTCTGATTTGCTCCAATTTAAGGAAGCAGTGTTTTCATATATCAGAGTCATGACAATACTGATCAAGGAAAGGTGACTTAAGAACAACTCCACCACTGTCCCTGGTTTTGCAGTAGTCTTGAAGACCATCCTACATTTCCAGGATAGGAAGCAGTTCCCTGTATATCCTGGCAGCGAACAGACCTTATAATCAAAGGATTGTGTTTGTATGTACATGATTGACTCAGGCAAGGCCCTTGTCTTATTTTGCCTAATTCAGAACTCTTTCAGTGTGAGAAAAGTTGCTGGTCACTCTTTACTGCCTTTAAAGAAATTTTTTAAAGTTTAGTTCTTATTCAGATTATTCTAGTTGTTCTTGATGGAATGGTTGGTGTGACATAAACTACTCTGTCATACTCAGCAGAAGATCATCATCTCCCAAATGTGGAATTTAAAAATGAGAACATGATATCAGGATTTGTAAGATGTAATACCACAACGTCTAATTTGTATTTGAGCAAGTGTTAAATATTCTATTTTATTTTTCACTAAATGCATATATTTTTAGTGTATGAAAAGTGAGCAGATCATGGATTATCTGTTTGAATTAAGGATATAATTGTTGAATGGGTGTAACATACTGGTCCTGTGATCCTTTTTTGGTGTGTCCATCTAAGACTACTTACACTGTACGTGTCTACTGAAGCCATACGTATGTAGCTTCTTAGAAAGTTTTGTGCAATCAGATTTCTGTTTTAATCAGCATCTTTAACAAAGTTTTTACGGCCTAATAAAGTTAAAATTATGATCATACATTTGACAAAGAAATTATTTTAATCAGAGAACACGATTCATATCAGTGGGATCATGACAGTTGTTTAAATTGGTTAAGTTGATAAAACTAAAATAAAGGGAGAAAGATGATAAAGCAAGAACAGGAACACAGACAAAATTGTAGAAGAAATGCTGTATATTACAAGATAGCCATACTGATACTCATTTAACATGTATTGACTTTTCCTGAATTTTAGTGCTTGGCATTCATCACATAATCTGTATAACAAACTTCCATGTTATTTATTAACAGTATAGATTTACAAATGAAGAAACAATCTCAGAGATTAATGAATAATACATGGCAGAACTGGTATTCAAACAATTCTCTCTTAGTTTCAAGCCATATGTTTTGTTTTTGTTTTTATAATAAAATAAACACTGAACTGTGACAGCTCACTGTAGAAGTACATTAACAGAGTGGGTGTAAATGAATCCTAGGAAGTTTGGGAAATATGCAAACATCTGAACAAGGGTATTGAGTGAGATGCTGTCTTGGAAAGGTAAGGCTAGATTGTGACTGCAACTAAAATTTAAACATCATCCATTTATTTATTCATTAGTGTTTATTGGGTGTCCCGTGCTATGGAAGGCATGTATCTTAAGCATTAAACTAAACTGCCCAGTTTTAAGTAATCATAGGGAATGTTTTCAAGCTGCTAGTAAAGTCAGTAAAATTAATTTGAGGAAATGTGGATTTTAATCATTCTTAATTATTAATGAAAAATAATAGAATGCTTTAATTATTAAAATGATAAAATAGATAAAATAGCACAGAATAGTTTACATAAGGCTTATTTCACCTATTAAGGTCAATGTGTGTGTGTGTGTGTGTATCTTTGTTTATGCATATGCATACACACTCATACACATAACACTGCAATGTAAAATGTATTTTTTCTTTCAATATTTAGTCAAAAAGATTGAAAGACACCATTGTTCCAAGGAACACTGGAGAATATTTACTCAGAAATAAGTCTACAAAACTTACCATTTAAGTATTTTGTTATTTTATGTTATTAAGTATTTTGAAAATTAATACATTAGAATAACCTATGATCTGGCATGATGAAATGTTTCCCACTATAGTCTAAAAAATGAATTTAATTATATTATCTTCACCTACCTTAATAATCTGACATCCGAAACAGAAATTTTATAAGCCACTTCCTTATTTTGCCTTTTTAAAAAATTACTAATAGCACATACTTGTTATTTCTTATGGAAATAATGCTAACCAGTCAAGCATTCTGCTTTCAACCTCCTCCTAAGAAGCTAAGGACAAGTTATTATAGACGGAATGTCTTAAAATATACTTGATGGTCATAATCTCTTTTTAAAGATCCTTATTTTTTTTTTAAGGAATCAATGAAAGAAAGCTTTCCCTCTATTCCAAGGCTCCCAATTCATGTTACTTTTCCATACCTGTGATTTCGGGTATTTGAGATTTGAGCCATTTCTGATTAATATTCTTCTAGTGCTAGAGGTTGGTCTTAAAGCTTGATGGTTTGTATATTTGTTTACAAGCTGGTAGCATTTCTCTAATGAGCTATGAGTCTTGGGACAATAATGTATTTGTTGGAACCAGTAGTCACATAGTCACATCATGAAAAGTATTTATTGCGTGTTGTTTATGGTGCCATAAACTTTTTTTACTTTTAAGGAAATACTTGTCTGCAGCAGAACTTTGAAGTAATGTTGCTTTCATGCAGGGCACACTGGCTGTGTTACGTACATCACTTTATCTTCATATAAAAATATTCAACATTTTTAAAAGAACTGTCTTGAGTCACAAATAGAATTCATCACATCCAAGGGAAACCTTAGTGAAATAAATTATACTACAACATAGTTATAATACTAAACTCATTAAAAGAGATGGATGGAAGTGGAACAGACTGGTCTATTGGTCTAAACAAAAATTGTTAAAAAATAGTATTTTTCATGAAAAGACTTAGTAAAACATTAACAATATAGATCTCTCATCAGAACATAGAAATTAAATAGTCTGAAGGTTTTTGTTTGTATGTTTTTAAATAATCAATTATATATGTATATATAATATTTATTGTAAATGTCAAATTAATGATGACTTAAAAACTATCTTAAAATAGTTCTTGAACCTGGGTTCTCCTATCTTTGAAGGGGTCATGTGTGGTTTTGCAGATCATAAACTGCAAAAAGCACCTACCTGAGGGGATGTGAGGAGTGGGGTGGTGGGATGAAGCCAAGCTTCCCTTTGATAAAATGGAGTGATTTTTTTTTAAATATGAAAAAAATTACTTGTAGGCTGACAGAGGCTTCGCACAGCTTATTTTCACTGGTCCCTGTGCTCTTCTTCCCCTGGTCTTGTGCTACCTGCTGCCCCAAACAATGAGATTGAGTGGAAAGACATTGTTCTTAGCATGACACTTTTCAAGAGGGCTACAGAAAAGGTCTTAGGGTTGATTTATTATAGCACAAGTCAAAAAAGTCTTGTATTTTTAAAAATTATGCATATTATCAATATATAAAGTATTTAAAAATTTTGCTTTGGGTATATGGATATATTTATTGAAAGAATTTTATTAAATTTTAAAAATACAAGTGTTTTGATATGTCCCACAGTACAATAAAACTAATTTTCCATTCTAGAAATTATATAAAAAATATTAGGACCTCTTATCACTGTCAAAATTATATGATCAAGACAGTTATACTCTAGATATCACAAGTGATTATAATTGGTTCATTGGATTATAAACATTTATGAAATTTACATCTTACATCATATTCACTCTCAAAATATGTATCTTCCCTATCTGTATCCTGGCAAACAAATTTTAAATACTATTAGATTTTTCTTCTAATTCTTCTATATTGGTGAAACAACCTGATCTTCACTTATGTAATTTATTTCTACAGTCATCTTCCCAAATCTGTTCTACGTTTGCAGATCCTGACTGCCATTCCCCTCATTTTACATTATGCATTCCACTCTTGATAGGTCATTCCATCCACTGATCTGCAGAGAACTCATGTGACTCCACAAATTGTGAAACCTGTAAAAACAACCTATAAAAACATCCTTATAGTATACAGTAGGGACAATGAGAGGAGGTATTAGACATGCTGCTTATGAATATTCTTCACTCAATCTGGTAATCTATTGCTGCACAACAAATCATATAAAATCTTAGAGGCTTAAAATAATTTGTTTTCAATTCTAAAGGCTGACTGGGCTCAGTGGAATATCTCTTGCTCAGGGTCTCTTAGGTAATTGCAGTCAAGTAGCAGCTTAGGTAGTAACAAGCAGCAGTTAGAGACTAGATGCCAACTGAGCTGCGTGATGATTCACTCACTTGGCTAGAAGCTCCTGGAGTTACTGGCTGGGAGCTCCACCAAGGCTGTTCATGGAGCAATCCTATATTCCTTTCCATGTGGTTTGGCAAACTCTTTTTAAAGGGCCAGGTAAGTAAATGTTTTCTGCATTGCAGGCCATACAGTCTCTGTCAGTCATTCAATTTTGCCCTTGTAGCATTGAGGAAACCATTAATAACATGTAAATGAATGGGTATAGCTGTGTTAGAAAAATCTTTGATTTCAAAAACAGGTTGAATGCCTGATTAGGCCCACAAACCATGGTTGGAAAATCCCACTGCTATACAATGATTACTACTGCACTGAAAAATACCTAACTAGTTAATGCAGTTTAAGGGGAAAAGAGAAAAATTCACAACTACAATGGAAAGGAGACACAAATAATGTTATTCTTTCAAAGTCCTTATTTTTTTTTCCCAGAGAACCAGGACAAAACACAACAGAACCTATCAATATATTTTTAAATTTTTTCAATTTCTGTAAAAATGTAATGTGACATAGTACATTGGGATGGGCATTTGATATTGAGTTAAGCTATATAATTTTTAAAATGTGATTTCTATCCACTAACATCAAGGTAAATATTGAAGAATCAGCTTATGTATTTGAATTTTTTTTTCTTCTGTCCTAATAAATACGGGATAGTTATGAAATTCAGATGAGACGACAATGTAAATATATTTTGTATAGTATATTTTTTATGAAATAAATTACACTTGTAAAGTTGTTTCAAAGATGTTTCTAGTATTCTGTTTGGTTTTATTATTTTGGAAACAATGTCCATTGAAATTAATAAATAATTTGTAAAAAAAATTGATATAAAAGTATAAAACATAAAGTTTATTGTCCAGATCAATAGTCCAGAGAATATTTCTGTGCATCTTGTACAAATACTAATGGAAAAATAATTTAACCTAATGAAACTATTGGTATTTGTTCCAGATAGAATTGCTCCTCTTTCCTTTCCTAGATAAGGAAAACAAATATCAAAGAAAAGCAGTGCATTAGTGCACTAATAATATTTTCTTTTTTTTTCCTTTCTGATTTCAGCAGTTATAACTTTATAGGTTAAAAAAATTAGTCTATAAAATCAGAATGCTTAGAAATTTGATAAACTATTAAAGTAAGTTTTAATCATTAAAATTTTATGAAGTGGCTAAAGGTTATTTGTTAACAGCTGTATAACGTTAAGAAAGAAGAACTGCTAATTGTAATAATTACAGCAGGAAATTGAGAGGAAACAGGTATACTGCGCTTATCATTGTTTTGTTTAAAGATGCCCTTTAATGATCTATTAAAGATTATTTAATTAAGAGGAATAAAATTTCATGATCACAAATTTGAGTCAGTTTGAGCACAGAAATACCCATGTTGAAATTGCTGTTCAGTTAATGAGACCAAGGCTTATCCTAGCATAATATGAAGAGGAGATATTCAGCTTTCAAATTCAGTCTCCTAGGGTTATTCGTTACACGTTTAATTACAGAATTGGTACATTTTCCCAAACCAGCCAATTACAACCACTCTTCACTGCAACACTCTCATTCCAGAAGTTTTTCATAATGTCTTTAGAGTCTTCTTTTTTTCATGACATCCATAGGCTAAAAGAAATGCTCAACTATTCTGTTGTTTTAATAGTTAGGTTCAAAAACTTAATAAATGTTTATATTCTAAAAACATAGTAGCTATTTGAAAAATAAATGAATTTCATAAATTGTAATTGTTGGATAAATTATTATTTTAAGCCTCTAAGATTTGTTGTGATTTGTTGTGCAACAATAGATAATTACATAATTGAGTGTCAAAATACTTATAAGCAGCATGTCGTGGGCCTAATATTTTAGCTTATTGAGGAGGTGACCGAAAGACATACTGATAAATTTGGCATAATAAGTATTCATAAACTCCAAAGTCAGGTAATAGGAGAAAGAACATTTTGTTTCTGAGTTTCTTTGTGATAACTACTTACTTCTACATGATTTCAAAATACCCACAACTTAAATTGAATTCTGTTATTTTTCTTTTCTCCAATGAGACTTGGTTTAATAAATGTAAAATAAATGAAAAATCAGTAAGATATAATTGACTGTGAATTCTTATTTATATTTTACTCAGGATCTTCAAAGCTTTATATAAATATACTTAGATTGACCAGTCTTTAAAATAAATAAAACCCTTAGTAAATCTTGATATTTGAACAATAATGTTTGGAAAGAGTGCTTCTTCCCTAAACCATAATTTAAAATCTGTTTACTGAGATATAGGTAACATGAACGTGCTTCATTAAAATTGAGTGCTTATTAACAAGTTGAGGAAAAACAATAGACTGATTTGATATCAAAATATTTTATATTTACCTATAAATGGTAATTTTCTAGTTTTGTAGAAATTACAAAATCATTTCACTATGGATTTCAGGTAATTTATTGATAATTTTATTTAGCTTAAGGTTATAGGAATATGAGTCAGGTACTTTGTCTTTTTTAGCATTTTGATTAGTAATATAGCTAACATCTATGACACTCATTTCCTGTATATGTATTCAGTGAATAATTTGAAAGATTTTGTGATAAAAGAAACATGCATACTTAGCTGTGCTTTCTTTGGAACTGAAGACAAGTGATGCAATAGGACAAGTGTCATTAGCTGTAAGGCAGTTTTACTGCTAATGGTCAGGCTGCTGCTAATTATAAAACAGTGGCTATTTAATAAATTTTATGGGATTTATGTGACATTTGAGTTAATATGTTTTGGTATAATTGGATCCAAATTAAAGTTATTTCCTGACTTAAAATTATGAACAAAGGTAAATTCTCTTAATGGCCCAAAATACTAAAAAACCACTGAATTTGGCTGGTGTTGCTGTTCATTACTAAGCACTATTGTATCTGCAATATGATTTAATAGGACATAAAAGATAAAGCTATGAGTGAGCTTGTGATGTTTTCTATACATCAAGTGAGAATATTAGTGTAAATAACTTCTAATTTATTAAGTATTCTAAATCCTTAATACTTTAAAGAGAGCTTCGGGGGAATATTTTATGACAGGAACAATAAAAACTCTATGGCATATATTTAGAATTTATAAAACCTAGATCATTGAAGAGCATTCTTTAATTAAGTAACAAATGCGAACTAGAATCAACTAAGCAAAAAAGATATAAAAATATTAAATATGAATCCTAGATTTTATGAGTAAATTATTATTTATTTTCTTAGGTGTTACAATGACATTTTGGTTGGTTAGAAAAATTCTTATTTCAAGGAGATTCATGATGAAATCTTTAGGGTACAGTGTCATGTGTGCAAATTTCAGACAACTCAGAAAAAATGTATGTGGAGGTGTGTGTGTGTGACTATATATATTTATATATGACAAAAGTTAACATTTTCAGTCTAGATAGTTATATTTGTTTTTACTGTACTCTTCTTTCAACTTTTTTATATGATGCTTTTATAAATAAAAATTGAGAGGAAAAATTTTTGACAAGGCCCAAACAAGCTTTTTTTTCTCATTTTGCTGAAAAATTAGTTGCTTTGTGTTTTCAAGTGGACTATTTTTTAAAAAGTATTCATTAGAGGTGCTATTTTTCTCCTTCGAGCAGGTAACATTTGCCCAAGAGGTGGTGAGGGACTGCTGTGTGGCATTTGCCTTCATGATACCTCTGTTGGAGAAGCTAGATTAGATTACATCAGTAGCTTCTCACCAAACTATAAATTTCAAATTGGCAGGAAAAAATACTTTTGTTGTCCACCATATATATGCTAAATTTCTGACATTTAGTAAGTTATGTTGAGTGGATGAAAGAAAAAATAATTCTCCCCCAAGGAGAGTTTTTTTCCTTTATCCCTGGTTGAACTCCCATGATGTTTCTTTCAGAGCCCACTTTAAGCCCGGTCTAGCTGACATACAAAACTTTGTTCATGAAAACTCTCAATAGTTCCAGATGCCTCCTAAAGTGACACCTCTTGAAATTCAAGTTCTACTATGTTTATCCAAGAGTCAATGAGCCTTGGCCCAAAGGTAACTGCACAATGCCATTCACTATGATTGAATCATTACCTGACTGAATCATATCCTGAAAGACTGTGTCCATAGTAGTCACTGTTAAAGAATATTAAAATTATAATGTTTGAAATATGTATGATAAAAGTATGTTTGGATATTTAGGTAAATTCATGCTATTATTAATTCTGCTAATATCAGTGGAGCCTTTCCTACATTATTTTATCCATATGACAAGATCATTCTTCTAAAGGCTATTACACTTTCTGAAATTATGCTCAAAATATAGCTCAGCCCTACTAATAAACATATTAAATATTTAGGTGTTCTTAATACAATTATGTATGCCGGATATTTCAGATGACTAAACTCTGAAATTGGAATTAGGTCTATTTCATCCATAAAATGTATGGATTAAGATTTGTTTCATGTGATCCATTTCTCTATAATCAGAAAGGACAACTCTTTAATCTCATTTATCATTATATTCTTATGTTAAATGACATCCCATTGGGTAGGCAGAGGACACATTTCCTCTAACATCTCTAGTACATAGCATTATTGTTTTAATAAACAGTTATTCTCCATTTGGCTCTGTTAAACAGTAAATAAGATCGAAATGATGGTGTTCATCCTTAGTGAAATTATAATCTTTCAAATAATTGTCCTATTTGGTCATAAAATCATACTAGCTAAACAAGTACCCCACACCTACCAGTAACTATATGCTAGATCCTAGTCTCAGTCCTTCATATTATTACTTTATTTATTTCTTACAACATATAAGAAAGGTGTCATCACCATACCCACGTTGTGGAGAAGAAACTTAGGTAAAGAAATAACAAGTAAACTGTTCAAAGTCATACAGCTAGGGAGTGACAGAGCTGTAATCTGAACCCAGGCAGTCCGTCTCTGAAATTTGTAGTTATATCCCTGCATTAGACTACCTTTTGAGATCCCAAATATCTGAAATGCACAACTAATGAGAATGAATAGACTTTGCCGGCATCTCTTCAGGAGCATGGATTCATTGCTTACTCATCACAATGCGTCTGGAAGAAGGTCCCACTTAACACGGAGGTGTTCATCCCAAGGCCGCTGCAATGAATCACCACAAGCCTGGCAGCTTGGAAGAATAGAAATACATTATACCTCTGGAGGCCAGATGTCCAGAAGGCTCGAGGGAAGACTCCTTGCTTGTCTCCTACAGCTTCTGGTGTTTCCAGATATTTGTTGATTTAAAGCAGCTTCACTCCAATCTCTGCCTTTATCTTCACATAGCCATCTTCCCTGTGTCTCCTCTGTCTCTCTGCATCGTCCCTTTGCTTCTCCTATAGAACATGGGATGATCCCATTTTAAGAATCTTAACTATAACTGCAAAGTCCCTTTTTTGCAAATAGTCACCTTTCGTAGATTCCAAGTGTTAGGACTTAGACCTGTCTTTCTGAGGTCACTATGTAACCCACTATAGTACACGCCCCTAGATCATAGACAGATGAGAACCTGCTTTGCTTTTAATCAGTCTCTGGGCAATTGGAGGACTGAATTTACTTGATATAAAACAAAAATAAATCCTGGGAAACCACTTAAAATAATGTTTGAAAAAAAATTAGCTGAAATTAAAACCTATTTAAGTCTAAATATTTCTACAAAATAGTGAATGTTACATGTTGAAATATTAAACTAAACTTGTATTAAGGTTTAAACAAGTGTAGGCTTAATAGAAAACGTCCTGGAAATGAAATAATCTTAAATGTTGCTTAAAGGAAAACATGGGTTGAGATATTATGTTTTATTAACTATTTAAAATGTTTACAATATAAGCCCTTCCTTACCAGAAGCTTCACTTGAGTAAGAAAGCGGGCTGAATAAAATCCAGGGACATCTCCCTAATACTCATGGAAGGTCCCTGATAAATCTCAGAATCACTACCAAACTATCTCAACACAAGCAGAAGAAGCTACATGTGCTCAAAATTGTATCCTTCCTTTCTGGGATAAAGGCAGAGAGAAAATTCAGTTATCATAATCACAGAGAGTTAATCCTGTCCATAATAAATAATAACTGAAAAGTACTATAGACAAGAGAAAATAAATGTACTGGGATTCCAAGAAAGAATAGGAGTATAAAACAAAGGGACACATTGGGTGTTCCAGGTGAGATCTCTGCTTCTGTCATATACTAATAAAAATTGTGTCAAAACCAGTAGGTGCCCTAAGCCTTTCGCCTTTTGATCTTGTAATGATTGGTGAAGGAAATGATCAAGTGCTGAGTAATGACAACAGACAAGGTAAACATTGGCTACAAATCTTCATGCCACATTGGGAAATTACCTTAGGTTTAGGAGTATTAATCCATTGTGATAGACTATCCCAATATAAATGGGATGACACCTAGTGTATAACACAGAAAAAAATGTCTCGAAAGAGATCAAAGTCAGGTCCTCAAGAAATGGCTTAATGTGGACTCTAAAAAGGTGGATTTAATACAGTTCCCAGCCTTCATACAGCATTGAGAAAATGGGAATAAAAGAATCCACATTTGTTTTGCAGAAAACTAACTAGGAAGCTTAGATGGAGCATGCCACTTTAAATGACAGCAAATTAAGAGGAATAGCATGGCAATTATGCAATATGTAATAATAACAAAGTTGTAAAAACGAATATGTTTGCAAAGATAGATGAAAAAAATCAGGCTAGAGGGAAGTGTAAACCAAAGAATTAGAAGCAAAATAATAAAACACTAGTTTTTGTAACAAGTGTTATATGCTATAAGTTACTAAAATCATCAAACCAATAAAAGAAAAGCTCAAACTTGTAATATTTAAGCAAACTAGAATGAGAATTAAGAGAAATGAACAAGCTAAAGGAAATAATTCAAAGATTACAAACATAAGTATAGAATTATTATTTACTTCTGACAAATCAGGCTGAAAAGCAGAATTCAGTTTAAATACTAAAAATAAAGACAAAAGGAAAAGGCAAAAAGGTTAAGAGAAAATTATCAAAATGGAGGACAAAGAAGATGCAGCTTCAAAGTGATTGTTATCAAAATAAAAAACTCAAAAAATGTAGCAGAATTTTCTTCACCTTTCATCTTCTGCCTGGTTGGATTCAGCTGCTTTGCCCAAGCAGCACGTCACCTCATGGATGCCTGATACTGACTTTGTTCTGTTCTTGCACCACAAGAACCAAGCAAGAGCAAAGAGGACCCAGTAGCTGATAATGTCCTTGGGGTAGACTCCTCATTCCCTCCCACAACAGTTGCTGCAGAAAGTCCTTCACACCTGCTCCTTCTTTAGTGCTTATATCATTTTTTATTTTGGTATCATTAATATACAATCACATGGGCAACATTGTGGTTACTAGATTCCCCCCATTATCAAGTCCCCACTAACATACCCCAGTACAGTCACTATCCATCAGCGTAGTAAGATGCTGTAGAGTCAACTTGTCTTCTCTGTGCTATGCTGCCTTCCCCATGCTCCCCCGCACACATTATGTGTGCTAATCGTAACGCCCCTTTTTCCCCTTATCCCTCCCTTCCAACCCACCCTCCCAGTCCTTTCCCTTTGGCAACTGTTATTCCGTTCTTGGGTTCTGTGAGTCTGCTGCTGTTTTGTTCCTTCAGTTTTTTCTTTGTTCTTATACTCCACAGATGAGTGAAATCATCTGATACTTGTCTTTCTCTGCCTGGCTTATTTCACTGAGCATAATACCCTCTAGCTCCATCCATGTTGTTCAAATGGTAGATTTTTTCTTATGGCTGAATAGTATTCCGTTGTGTATATGTACCACATCTTCTTTATCCATTCATCTACTGATGGACACTTAGGTTGCTTCCGTTTCTTGGCTGTTGTAAATAGTGCTGCAATAAACATAGGGGTGCATGTGTCCTGAATCCGAGAACTTGTTTTCTTTGGGTAAATTCCTAGGAGTGGAATTCCTGGGACAAATGGTATTTCTATTTTTAGTTTTTTAAGGAACCTTCATACTGCTTTCAACAGTGGTTGAACTAGTTTACATTCGCACCAGCACTGTACGAGGGTTCCCCTTTCTCCACATCCTTGCCAGCATTTGTTGTTCCTAGACTTTTCAATGTTGGCCATCCTAACTGGTGTGAGGTGATATCTCATTGTGGTTTTAATTTGCATTTCCCTGATAATTAGAAATGTGGAGCATCTTTTCATGTGTCTGTTGGCCATCTGAATTTCTTCTTTGGAGAATTGTCTGTTCATATCCTCCACCCATTTTTTAATCAGTTTATTTTCTTTTGCGGTGTTGAGGCATGTGAGTTCTTTATATATTTTGGATGTTAACCCCTTGTTGGATATGTCACTTACAAATATATTCTCCCATAGTGTAGGATGGCTTTTTGTTCTGCTGATGGTGTCCTTTGCTGTAAAGAAACTTTTCAGTTTGATGTAGTCCTATTTGTTCATTTTTTATTTTGTTTCCCTTGCCCAAGGAGATGCATTCAGGAAAAACTTGCTCATGTTTATATTCAAGATATTTTTGCCTATGTTTTTCTCTAAGAGTTTTATGGTTTCATGACTTACATTCATTTCTTCAATCAATTTTGAGTTTACATTTGTGTATGGAGTTAGACAATAATCCGGTTTCATTTTCTAACATGTAGCTGTCCAGTTTTGCCAACACCAGTTGTTGAAGAGGCTGTCATTTCCCCATTGTATATCAATGGCTCCTTTATCGTATATTAATTGACCATATATGCTTGGGTTTATATCTGGGTTCTCTAGTCTGTTCCATTGGTCTGTGGGTTTGTTTTTGTGCCAGTACCAAATTGTCTTAATGACTGTGGCTTTGTAGTAGAGCTTGAAGTCAAGGAGTGTAATCACCCCCATTTTATGCTTCCTTCTCAGGATTGCTTTAGCTATTCGGGGTCTTTTGCGGTTCTATATGAATTTTAGAACTATTTGTACTAGTTCGTTAAAGAATGCTGTTGTTATTTTGATAGGGATTGCATTGAATTTGTAGATTGCTTTAGGCAGGATGGCCATTTTGACAATATTAATTCTTCCTATCCATGGGTAAAGGATGTGTTTCCATATATTTGTATCTTCTGCAATTTCTCTTGAGTGTCTTGTAGTTTAAAGAGTATAGGTCTTTCACTTCCTTGGTTTTTATTCTTTTTGATGGAATGTGAATGGAATTGTTTTTCTGATTTCTCTTTCTGTTAGTTCATCGTTAGTGAATAGGAATGCAACAGATTTCTGTGCATTAATTTTGTATCCTGCAACTTTGCTGAATTCAAATATTAGATCTAGTAGTTTAGGAGTGGATTTTGAGGGTTTTTTTTATGTAAAATATCATGTCATCTGCAAACAGGGACAGTTTAACTTCTTCCTTACCAATCTAAATGCCTTTTATTTCTTTGTATTGTCTGATTGTCATGGCTAGGACCTGCAGAACTATGTTGAATAAAAGTGGGAAAGGGGCATCCTTGTCTTGTTCCTGATCTTAAAGAAAAAGCTCTCAGCTTATCACTGTTAAGTATGATGTTAGCTGTGGGTTTGTCATATATGGCTTTTATGATGTTGAGGTACTTGCCCTCTACACCCATTTTGTTGAGAGTTTTAATCAGGAATGGATGTTGAATTTTGTCAAATGCTTTTTCAGCATCTATCAAAAGTTCATGTGGTTTTTGTTCTTCTTTTTGTTGATGCGGTGGATGATATTGATGGATTTTCGAATATTGTACCATCCTTGCATCCCTTAGATGACTCCCACTTGATCATGATGTATGATCCTCTTGATATATTTTTGAATTCGATTTGCTAATATTTTGTTGAGTATTTTTGCATCTACATTCATCAGGGATATTGGTCTATAATTTTCTTTTTTGGTGAGGTCTTTGCCAGGTTTTGATATTAGAGTGATGCTGGCTTCACAGAATGAGTTTGGAAGTATTCCCTCTTCTATTTTTTGTAAAACTTTAAGGAGAGTGGGTATTATTTCTTCTCTATATGTCTGGTAAAATTCAGAGGTCAATCCATCTGGCCCAGGGGTTTTGTTCTTGGTAGTTTTTTGATTACCAATTCAATTTCATTGCTGGTGAATGGTCTGTTTAGGTTTGTTTGTTTCTTGCTTGGTCAGTCTTGGAAGGTTGTATTTTTGTATGAAGTTGTTCATTTCTTCTGGGTTTTCCAGCTTTTTAGCATATAGATTTTCATAGTATTTTCTTATAATTCTTTGTATTTCTGTGGGGTCTGTCGTGATTTTTCCTTTCTCATTTCTGATTGTGTTTATGTGTGTAGATTCTCTTTTTCTCTTAATGAGTCTGGCTAGGGGTTTATCTATTTTGTTTATTTTTCAAAGAACCAGCTCTTGGTTTCATTGATTCTTTCTATTGTTTTATTCTTCTCAATTTTATTTATTTCTTCTCTAATCTTTATTATGTCCCTCCTTCTGGTGCCTTTGGGCCTCTTTTGTTCTTCTTTTTCCAATTTCAATAATTGTGTCTTTAGACTGTTCATTTGGGATTGTTCTTCCTTCATTAAATAGGCCTGGATTGCAATATACTTCCCTCTTAGAACTGCCTTTGCTGCATTCCACAGAAGTTGCGGCTTTGTGTTATTGTTTTCCTTAGTCTCCATATATTGTTTGATCTCTGTTTTAATTTGGTCATTTATCCATTGATTATTTAGGAGCATGCTGTTAAGTCTCCATGTATTTGTTAGCCATTTTGTTTTCTTTGTACAATTTATTTCTAGCTTTATACCTTTGTGATCTGAGAAGTTGGTTGGTAAAATTTCAATATTTTTGAATTTACTGAGGTTCTTTTTGTGGCTTAGATGTGGTCTATTCTGGAAAATGTTCCGTGTGCACTTGAGAAGAATGTGTATCCTGCTGCTTTTGGATGCAGAGTTCTGTAGATGTCTGTTAGGACCGTCTGTTCTAGTGTGTTGTTCAGTGCCTCTGTGTCTTTACTTATTTTCTGCCTGGTTGATCTGTCCTCTGGAGTGAGTGGTGTGTTGAAGTCTCCTAAAATGAATGCATTGCTTTCTATTTCCTCCTTTAATTCTGTTAGTATTTGTTTCACATATGTCGGCGCTCCTGTGTTGGTTGCATATATATTTATAATGGTTATATCCTCTTGTTGGACTGCCCCCTTTATCATTACGTAATGTACTTCTTTATCTCTTGGCACTTTCTTTGTTTTGAAGTCTATGTTGTCTGATACAGTACTGCAACACCTGCTTTTTTCTCCTTGTTGTTTGCATGAAATATCTTTTTCCATCCCTTCACCTTTAGTCTGTGTATATCTTTGGGTTTGAGGTGAGTCTCTTGTAAGCAGCATATAGATGGGTCTTGTTTTTTATCCATTCTATTACTCTGTGTCTTTTGATTGGTGCATTCAGTCCATTTACATTTAGGGTGATTATCGATAGATATTTATTTATTGCCATTTCTAGCTTTAGATTCATGGTTACCAATGGTTCAAGGGTAGCTTCTTTACCATCTAACAGTGTAACTTAACTTTCTTGTTAAGCTATTATAAACACAGTCTGATGATTCTTTATTTCTCTCTTTTCTTCATCTTCCTTCTCCATTCTTTATATACTAGGTGTTTTATTGTGTACTCTTTTACGTTTCCTTTGACTGTTTTTGTGGATAGTTGATTTTACTTTTTGCCTTTAGTTAGTATTTGGATGGTCTGCTTTCTTTGCTGTGATTTTAATTTCTCTGGTGACATCTTTTTAGCCTTAGGAGTGCTTCTATCTAGAGCAGTCCCTTTATAATATCCTGTGGAGGTGGTTTGTGGGAGGCAAACTCCCTCAGCTTTCACTTGTCTGGGAATTGTTTAATCCCGCCCTCAAATTTAATTGATAATCATGCTGGATACAATATTCTTGGTTCAAGGCCCTTCTGTTTCATTTTACATTAAATATGTCATGCCATTCTCTTCTGTCCTGTAAGGTTTCTGTTGAGACGTCTGATGATAGTCTGATGGGTTTTCCTTTGTAGGTGATTTTCTCTCTAGCTCCCTTTAATACTCTTTCCTTATCTTTGATCTTTGCCATTTTAATTATTATGTGTCTTGGTGTTGTCTTCCTTGGGTCCCTTGTGTTAGGAGATCTGTGGGCTTCCATGGTCTGAGAGACTATTTCCTTCCCCAACATGGGGAAGTTTTCAGCAATTATTTCTTCAAAGACACTTTCTATCCCTTTTTCTCTCTCTTCTTCCTCTGGTATTCCTATAATGCAAATATTGTTCCGTTTGGATTGGTCACACAGTTCTCTTAATATTCTTTCATTCCTAGAGATCCTTTTATCTCTCTCTGCCTCAGTGGCTCTGTATTCCTGTTCTCTGATCTCTATTCCATTAACAGTCTCTTGCACCTCATCCAGTCTACTCCTAAGCCCATTGATTGCTTGTCTGATTTCTGTATTGTCTTTCCTCACTTCCTTCCTTAGCTCTTGCATATTTCTCAGTAGATCCATCAGCATGGCTATGACTTTTATTCTGAATTCTTTTTCAGGAAGATTGTATAAGTCTATCCCATCAGGCCCCTTCTCTGAGGTTGTCTGGCTAAGCTTTGTTTGGACCTTATTCCTCTGTCTTTTCATGGTGATAGCAGTGGTCACTGGTAGTCGCCATGTGTGTCAGCTGGGAGAATAAAGTCCCTCCCTGCTTATTGTTCTCCTTGCCCTTCTCTGGGGGCTGAACTGGTTTCCGCACACAGGGAGGTAGTCTCTGGGATAAGCCCCTGAGCTTCCTGTGTGCGGACCACCTCAGCTTAGCCTAGAGCGCTGCGGGGGTTTGCAGTCTCGTTGGGTGTGTTCTCGTCCGCTTGGTGCCTTCTGAACCTGGTTCTGAGGCTCCTCCCCCTTAGCTGTGCACCAGTCAGGAGGTGATTCTGTGAGGTTGCTGTGGGCGAGGCTGCTCCTCTGCTGCTCTGCAGCAGTGGCGGCTCTGTCTGCGGCGCTGGCCAGGGAGGGAATTAATGGGAGGCTGCTGATCTCTGTGGGAAACCTCGGCATTGGCTGCTTTGCCTGGCAGCCAGCCAGGGGATCCAAAATTTCCCAAGACCCCCAACCTGCTGGGCTGAGTGCACTGGGATGATTTTGTTCCGCTGTTGGGCCCTTGTCTCTTCAAGACTTAAAAAAAAAAAATGCGTGCTTTTCTTTTGTCCCAGGGAGCCGGCTGAGAGGACCCGCTCACAGTCTCCATCTCAGATCCTGCCCTTCTGTCTCTACAATATCCGATACCCCACGTGATGTGTGTCAGCGCTCCCCCCGCAGATCACTGGGACTGGTTATTTCATGGGGTGTACTTCCACCCCCTCCTGGCTCTGAATCCTCTTCTCCTGCCAGTGCGCTGGGGTGGGGGGAGTGCTCGGGTCCCGCTGGGTCGTGGCTCCGTATCTTACCCGCCTTGCAGGGTGCCGTGTCCTCTCGGTTGTAGCTGCACGCTGTGCGCTGTGCTGTATATTCTGGTCTCTCTTTTAGGAATAGTTGTATTTGCTGTATTTTCATAGATGTATATTTTTTTGGGAGGAGATTTCTGCTGCCCTGCTCACACCATCTTCCCAGAAGTTGACTTTGTTCTTTTATAGCTGAATATTCTATTGTATATATAAAATGTAATATATATATTGTATAACATAATATATTGTTTTCTGTTCATCTGTTCATGAACATTTAGAATGTTTTCAGGTCTTGACTTTGTGAATAATGCTGCAGTGAACATGGGGATGCAGATATCTCTTTGAAATAGTGATTTCTTTTACTTCAGATAAATACTCAGAAATGGAGTTTCTAGATCAAATGTTACCTCTGCTTTATTTTCTTGAGAAACCTCTATACTCCAGTTTTCTGTAGTGGTTGTGTAAATTGACAGTCCTTCCAAAAATGTACAGGGATCCACTTTCTAACCAACACTGATATTTCTTATGTTTTTGATAATAGTCATTCTGAATGGTGTGAAGTGATATCTCACTGTGGTTTTGACTTGCATTTCCCCAATGATTAGTATCTGGAGCATCTTTGCATGTGCATGCTAGCCATCTGGATGTCTTCTTTGGTTAAGTGTCTGTTCAGATTCTTTGCCCATTTTTTTATTTAGATCATTTTTTTTTTTTTTTGCTACTCAAAGGTATGAGTTCTTTATACATTTTGGATATTACCCCCTTATTTAATTATGTTTTGAAAATATTTTCTCCCATTTCATAGGTTGCCTCTTCATTCTATGCATTGTTGCTTTTGCTGTGCAGAACCTTTCCAGATTTCAAGAGGCACAGATTTGAGTCACCTGGTCCTTGTCCCAGCAGGCCTGCTTGTGACCTGTGGCTGTAGAGGGCTGTGCATAGTATGGGCCCTTTTGGGATCTCTGGAGGCACAGATAAGAGTGTCTCCCACTGGAACCCTGGCCCTCAGGACTGTGCTAACTGGCAGGCTGGCTGTGAGGAAGCTGAAGCCCCATGCTTAGGGCCCTTTCAGGATCCCTGTGCTGAAGATGATGCTGTCTCCTGCAGGGTCCCTGTGCCAGTGAAACTGTTTGTGGACAGTGGCTGGAACAGGAGTGCTGTTAAAGGGCTCTTTCAGAGTCTACCACAAGACTGAGTTTGGCAAATTTACCTCCAGGGCCTTTCAGATCATAGCCAAGATGGGCTAGAGCCAGTTCATGGGCCACTTCAGTGTCCACAGCCAGAACAGAGCTGTTTATGCCTAACACCTGATGCATGGGTGAACATCATTGCTCCCAGGTGCTGGTGACAGGACCATGTCAAATGAGCTGTAACTGAGTCCTCAGTGGCATCAAGCTACTTCAGGGTCTGTAGCCGGGTCCCTAGTCAGCAAGTCAGATTCTTGGGTGTGAGCCTGTGTTCTCCAAATGGCTCTTCTCGGTCTTGGAATACCCTGGGGTTTAACAATCTCCTATGTGGATCCCAAAACGCCCACAAAGGGTATTTTGTCCTTGGATAGGTGCCAAATTATTGTTGTTGAAGGGGGAATACCAGCCAAGGCATTTAATTCAGCCACATTACCAACGTTACTTCTCCACAAGTGCTCTCCATATTCCATCTGGTGGGACACACATCTTGTCAATTCTAAGCAGAAAACAATCTTATTCCAGCTAATATCTCCATAATTACATCCCTGTCCCAGACTTATATGGCTATTTATTTTTAGGAAGTAAATTATTCACCAACATCTCTAATGAATGACTTATACATGTTCAATAAAATACTATGAAATCAATTTTTAAGGTCCATCAATATCCTGGCCCTAGAAAATAAAGCATACCATTGAGTCCAGACCAAGATTACTTTAAGGAACTTGAAGATTAATTGCTCATGTTTTCCTAGCAAAGAAAAATTCCATTTAAGACACTGAGTTCTTCAATTTCAGTTAAACACATATACAGGTATGTGAGAAAAATCAGATCTGTTTTGAGAGCATGAAGATGGTTTTGTTGCCATTGTTTTTAAATGAGAATATCCCTTGAGAAGCTATGTCACACAGGTATTTTTTATTACAGCATAACCCTTCACACTGCTAATAAGTTGTTTTTTATAAAAATCCAGTTTCACAATACTATTTTCCTAATTAGAAAACATGAAGCAATTACTCTTTGCACAAGAGTATTTCCCTAACATATTTTCCAGCATATATCAAACATTTAAATACTCTTTATCAAATGAAAACTTATCTTTCTTCATCTGGGACATAAAACACACGATACCCTTACCAATCAAAAACACAGACCTTCAGCATTTTAAATGTTTTTCAGAGAACTCAACCATTAATTTAATCAATGTGGCATTTGCCAAATGTATATTTGAGTTAATTCGATATTTAGGATAGAACTTATTTTAGACACATACCTTTATCTGTTTGGGCTGCTGTACCAAAATACCACCGACTTAGTAGTAAACAACAGAAATTTATTTCTCACAGTTCTGGAGACTGGAAAGTCTGAGATCAACGCTCCAGCATGGTCATGTTCTGGTGAGGGCCTCTTCCTGGTTCACAGACAGGGCCTTCTTGCTGTGTCCTCACATGGTGGAGAGGCTCTCTGGGCATCTCTCTTAATAAGGGCACAATCCCATTCAGGAGGGCCTTACCCCCTTAAACTCCCAAAGACCCCACTTTCTAATACCATCACCTTGGACATTAGGAATTCAGTATATGAATTTTGGGGGGAAACAGAAATCAGAACATTGCAATCTGTTAACTAGCTATTATTTTAGATTATCCAAAATCTCTTTAATAAATTAAGAAAGTACTTAAATTATAGTGCATTTACTTCTCATCAGAAACATTTTATTAAAATTAAAACTATTGTCTACAACTTTTACAGTATCAATGAAAGAAATATCATCTAAAGAATGTTACAGTGTGACAGTGTTGAACTTTACCTAAGCCTGTGATCCTAGAAGACCGCAAAGGTTAAGAATTCCACCCCCACCCCACCCCCCACACACACCCTTTGTGTTCTGGGAAAGGGCTTACTGCCAAGACCTGCCTTTCCCTATGTGACTTAGATAATCACGATGGAACTTCTTGTTTACTTACAACAGGTCCAAACTCCCAAATTCCTCATCTTTGCCTCCTAAATGATTAGCTGAATTGCTAATCAGTGGGAAGAAAATGCTTGGCAATCTCATTTTGTTTGTGCATCTCTTCTTCCCTCAAGTCCCTGGATTTAAGGCACCCTACAGCCTCTCCTGAGAATATGTTGGTGTCTCCATAAAATATTCTCTGATCTACTACCCAATCATTCTGCTCTTTCATTCCTCACATGCATTTATTTCTAGCTTTATTTAGTCCTTTCTGCTAAAGAAAAATCTTTTGTCTAATTCTTCAGAGGCTTCCAACTCCTACAGTCAATGTCCCCCTATTGCAAGTTTCTTGCAATTATCCTTTTGAGTAAAGCCTCCACATAGTAGGTCTAGATTTGTGTTTTATTTGACAGATGTTTCTAAATTAACAGTATTTATTAAAGTCCTTGGTCACCAATGTTCCATTATTAAAATACTTAAGGTTAACCTCTTAAATTTAGTGCCATCAAAAATGTCTATAGTAATGAATTTCTGTGTTTTCATATTTATCAGGCAATATAATACAAACTAGATAAATCTATGAGTTTCCATGATCTCTCAGGAAATTGCAGCAAAACTCAGTCCATGATTTTACCAAGTAATGCCTTTCAAACACATGTAGCTCTGCTTCTTTTGCTTATATATTTTATCATTTTTGTTCCCTTTTATAAACAAGCCTTTTTTGTAAAAGAGAATATGGAGATCTACGAACTGAAAGAAATCCTTAGTATTAAGAATTTTGTACTAATTTTAATTGATTTGTGTGAGCCTGTATGTGCCTGTAATGATATGTATATTGCTCAAGTGTTGGGGATAATCTTAGGTCCAGTTTACACCACAGTAAAACACTGCATGAATGATTAACAATTGACTTCATCATTTTAGCAGCAGCTTTGCATAGTACGAGCTGTAAGAGGAGTGGTTATTCTGTTAAAATGACTAGAGGAAGTGTCTTAACTAGTAAAGCAGTTGGTATTTTTGCTGTTTCTAAAATCCCAACTCATTTTATCTTTTAACATTTTAAAGAAATATGTAACTATTGGAAACTAGCACAAATGGAAATTATGCTCTCAACTTCAAGCAACGTCAAGTGCATTTATGTGAAATTATATCATTTTGAGATTTCACTTACCATGTGGCTAATAAAATATAATATGGTTTTTCAATGCCATTTTTTCACAAATAAATATTCAACCAGCAAGGATGATTCTGATGGACTGAGGGATTCACCAAGAGAGAGAGGAGTGAGCTTATGACTAGTGAATGCTTATTATGACCAAATTACCTGTATAAATAACTCTCCTGAGTGAACACACTGAAGAGCTGCCCTGTGTTCTGAACTGTACAGTTCTACTCAACCTAACGCTCAAGCCTTGTTCCCAAAGTCCCAGCTCAGAGATTTAGGATTACTGATTATTTGGCGCATAACTGAAATGCAAACCTAACGATTATTTTAACTCAGATCATTACAGGAAAAAAAAATCAGCTGCATACTCTAGGACATTGACTATAACTTTTGGAGGATTCCAGTGATTTTTGTTCACAGTAAATGTTAATTTTTTTTTGAACAATTGAGATCCTTTGTCAATATTAGGATCTATCATTTTTAGAAAATTATAGCTCTGTTCTGTTTTATGTGTGTCCAAATAGCCTGCTCAATACTAGGTTACCACTTTTCTAAGCTACATATTAAATACATAAAGATGAGCTTTTGTGACTGTCAGTACTGCTTCTGGTCATGTGGTATTGATGGTATTGATTGCAACGTAGTCCATGTTATCTCAAAAAGACACATAATCGGTAGGATTCATTTTTATATCTTTTAAAATAGCTATAATTTTTTTTCATATGTACCTGAAAGATATTTTATAATTTTCCTTTTATTTTTTTAAACCCAGGTATATAGCAAGAACTTTTTGAAAAGGTAGGGCCCCTGTGATTTAAATGGCTTAGTAGCATTCACCTAGAGGAACTATCTAAATTTAGTGATTAGGGACTGGAAGTTATTTACTTTACCCTAATATATTTTTCACAGTGTTACTCCTTGTCTTTGCTCTCTGAATCTTAAACACTTTTATCATTGTTTCTTTTCTTCATCCTACCATACTGAGATATAAGTCTTTTACATCTACCAAGCTGTAGTTTTTAGTAAATTCATTTCAGGTATTTCCCTGCCTCTAGGGAGAACTACACATAACATTTCACGTTAAGTTGTCTCTTCACTTGGTAAGGGCTTTGGGAAGGGTGTTTGCAGCTTTTCATTTCTTTTCTAGTGATTTACAGCTCTTTGAGGTAGGAACATTCTGTCTTTTAATGATGCAAATAGACCTAAAGTATAACTTGTTCTCCAACATGAAGCCCACAATGATCAATAGGGATTGTATTCATAAGGATCAAAACAGGCAGACAGATTTAAGGCTATTAGTAGATCTAACACTTGATGTGTCAGTGAAATTCCTACAAAGCAATTTTGTTACTTTCTGATCTAGCAAGGACAGGAAAACTTTCTTTTAAAATGCTTTGTGTTTAAAGCCTGGGCTGTTTTTGACCTGCTTCTTGAAGTACATATAACATCTTAACTTTTTCATTTTTGTAATTTTTGCATCCAAAACCTTTACCTTAGAAAATGAGCCTTATCCTTTTGCTTTTTCTAGTTCTATCTTTTTCATTTTTTTGGATGCTACTTTCCTCAAGTGTCTCCCTTCCTTAGACAAGGCAGTAAGCACAGTAAAACAGAAAGAATTGAGGAGCAAAACAGAGGGAATGAGAAAAAATTAGGACAACACCTCTACTGCTTTGAAGTGAACAAAAAGGACTTTTTGTTGTTTTATAATCGTATATTCTCAGGCTACTCGGTAATAGGCAGTTGTACATGGACTAGGGTAAATTAGAAATTAAGTAATAGCATACTTTCTACCAGATGTCTGGATTAGATTCAAAACTACTTACCTGATAAAACTAGCTCTTAGAAAAGATTTTTTTTAAAGCCATGTAGACTGAATTTTTAATATGACCTCTAACTTTACATATCTCTAAGCTCTTCAGTACATTATTTAACCAAAATAAAACCTATTTTATTTTTTTAACATACCTCCAAGGATAGTATTGTAATTTTGTGAGTATCAATAAAGTTATAAGAAAATTGCTTGTATCTTACTTTGCACATATTCCCTACTGAATGAAGCTAACATCCTCTTCAATCTGTGATTTTTATATTCCAACCACTGCCATGTTTTCAAGTATTTGGTCTATCCATTATATCTCCCTCTTTTTTACTTTTAACAAATTGTCCTTACTGACATTGTTTTTGAATTAGTTCATACCGATATCCATGACATTTCTATTTGAAAAAAAAAATTGCCATCCTGCAGTCCCTCCCAGCCTTTTTCCTTTTTTCAATATGCATTTTGCAAACAAAATAATACACATGCACATACACACACATACACAGAATAAATGTAAAAATAAGAAAAATGTAGAATTTGAGATCATTAAATATATATCATAAATCATATATGTGTATATGTAATCACTTCAAATTCTTCATTTTCATTATTTTTACATTTTCAGTTTCAATTCCTTTATTTCTAATCCACTCCCCAGTCCAGCTCTTTTACCTGATCTAATTTCTTCCCCAAACCTCTAAGCTAAAAAAATTCAGTGCCACAAATTATCAACCAAACATTTATAAAGCACAGATATATATATATATATATATATATATATATATATATATATTTATGAAGGCATCATTGATATACAATCTTATGAAGGTTTCACATGAGCAACATGGTCATTACTACATTCACCCATATTAGCCAGTCCCCCCCACATCCCATTGAAGTCACTGTCCATCAGTGTAGTAAGATGCTATAGAGTCCCTACTTGTCTTCTCTGTGCTATACTGCCTTCCCTGTGATAATGTGGTAAAGCACAGATATATTACATATATTTTAAAGAGTGAAAGGGAAAGTTATAGAGGAATCCAAGCAGCAAATAATAGGCAACCTCCTTCTCCTCACACATTCAAAATTTCTCCTTTGTAAACAAAAATAACAGAAGAAATAATCCATGACTATTACTTGTTCCTTCTCTTAACACCAAAGAGGGTACAAAGGTGAAAATCCTAGGAAATTTTACTAATCTCAACTTTCCCATGATACCCAGTGAATTTTCCTTTATGTAGAAATTTAGCATTAGTGCATATTCTAACATATAGGATCATATGACAAAAAAATCCAAGAAAATAGTCAATACTAAGGGACTATAAGTAATCCAGATATGAGATTTATCTTATACTGGCTTTTAAATATCATTATTAAAATATTCAAGAAATAGAGAAACAGATAAAATAAGCAAATGATGGGAGAATTATAGCAATCAGTTGTCATCTGGGGCTGCAGTGTGATCAGAGGCTCAACTGGGGAAAGATGTGTTTCCAAGCTCCCTGGGTAGTTGACAAAATTAGTTTCCTTATGGTTGCTGGACTGAGGGTTTCAGTTTTGTTCTAGAAGTGACCCTCAGGCCCTGGAGGCTACTTGTAGTTCCTTGCCACATGAAAATCTAAGCATGGAGGCTACTTAATTCATGGCATCTTGCTTCTTTAAAGCCACCAGAGGAATAAAAGAGAGAATGTGAATCAGCTAAGATGAATTACATATACAGTAATTAATCATACGGGTGACATACCATCCTCTTTGCCATATTCTGTGGTTCAGAGAAAATCAAACATTCAGCCCACATATAACAGTAGGCAATTACACAAAAGCAGGAGGTAAAAATCATTGTCAGTCACCTTAGGGTCTGTCTTCCACACATATGAATGATATAATTATATTTAATGTAATTTTAATTATTTCTGTTTTTAAAACTAACAGTATAGCACGCACACACACACACACACACACCTAACTTTACCTGTTTCTTTCTTTTCAGTGTGAAACTGTAGTTGCATAAACAGTGAATCACCATAGGTAGACTTGATGTCAGTGAAGGAAGGACTACATTGACTATTCCAGCAATATTCTCGATGTTTTACACGGCTCAAATGAGATTTCCTACTTAATAAGAGGCACTTACACCAGTGCCTCACTCACTGTCCGTGTTAACTGCTATGATTCTTGAAATAAAAGAAAAACTTTACAACTTAAAACTGCCGGGTAGAAACATAAGAACATTCTTGATTTACACTGTTTACTCTAATTCAGGAAATTAGGTACTAAAGAAACCTTGTTCACTGAGCCAAATCGTGATTTTCACATCAAGAGAAGGGAGGGTGGTTTGTGAATCAACATACTTATTCATGTACCATTTTCTCTGCTCCCATCTTTGAATAGGTATCTTGCCACAAAACTTACTATGTTTGAATAAGAAATACTTTAGAATGTATTTGGAAAGATTCCAAAGGAGGCAGCTCATCATTTAGTTACTCAGTTTCTCTAAGCTTACTACTTCACATGAAAAAAACAGTGTTATGATGTTTCTTAATTTATATTTGTATCTGTACTTCAACAACCAAATACAACTTTCTGATATTCCTGCTGTCATTACTTCGACTGGAGCAATTTTGCAATACTGATCTTAAAGCCGCAACTTTCCATTCATTTAAGATCATGGATCATCAGCTTCATTTGATTGTTTATTCTGTTTTACTAATTTATTTGCAGCTGCAAAGCAAAAATATATTTGAGCATTCTGTTGCTTCTAACATCCAAATTACAGTGCTAACAAGCTAGCAAAAGTTCTATTTTCAGTTAAATGTGAATAGATAAAGTATACCTGAGAGTATTGAGTGTATGTCATTTTTCTTCTTTTACCAGATAGGAAAGCCTTGGTCATGACCAGCAGTTAATGGTAATTTGTCTGGGATTCGTTAGAGCTCAAACTATTCTTCCCAGGAGAAGGGGCCCAGAGTTCAGGAAAGTGTCAGTGTTTGCAGACATCGATATTCTGGGAATATACAGTTAGCTTTGTTTTGCCAAAGAGAATAACTCTTAACTTGCTAGAAAACAAACCAAATAATTGTAAAACCATAAAACCTAATTTTGTTTCTCTTTTCCACCTGCACTAACTAATAAGAGAGCTCTGGCAAACACTTTTCACATAACACATGGACTTTCATACTTTACAATTTAGGTGTCCTAACTCTAGGTTGTATATTGTTTTTTCTAGATTTGAGAAAATTGTACAAAAACCAAGAAACTCTCCTAAGTAGAATGCTTCCTTCATGGACTGAGGTTGGGGGATTCCAATCTTGTATCCTAAGGACTTCTGTTAGATAAATCACTGTTCTGATAGACACTGCTACCATATGCCTTTCTGTTTTCACAAGTATAGTTTCCATTATTCCCTTTTAAAGTTTCTCTTTGTGCCTAACTCTTGAAATGTATTCGTGTGTCTACTGCATTACTCTAAGAGGAAATGGAAATAGTTTTTCCTCAAAACCATTCCGTAAGAGATCTGCTTTTGTGCTCTACCTAGCCTGGATTCACTTTAAAAGTTGATTCTGAATTCTAGTCAAAAGATGACATAGACCTGTTTCTCCCTGATCTTCTCCACTAGTTACAAGTATACCTAGGAAATAACTCAAGGGACAGCTAATAAAGAATTATGAAATACTACAAGCAGAGAGAAACTGGTAGAGATGGATCTGGAAGACTAGGGAAGACAAGGGGCTAGATAAAACTGCAAGAAGAAATACATAAATTGACAAGTATAGCTGAAGATTTCAACAATCCCTGTCAATAATTGATAAAACAAGTAGTCAGAAAATCAGTAAGTATTTAGAGTTCTTTTTTTTAACTTTATTTTGCTATTATTAATGTACAATTACATGAGCAATATTATGGTTACTAGACTCCTCCTATTATCAAGTCCCCACCACATATCCCATTACAGTCACTAGAGTTCTTTTTAACTCTACCAGTCAACTCAACCTAATTCACATGTACAAACACTGCAATGAACACCACCTGAATACAAATTCTTATCAAATGTATAGGAATTATATACCAAGAAAATCATATTCCGGGCTATAAAAAAGTCTCAATATATTTAAAATAATTCAAATTATGCAAATATGTTATCTCATTACATTGTAATTATACTGCTATAATTAAAGAGAGAAGATGCAATTCACCAATATCAGAAATGAGAGCAGATATTGCTAGAGATTTTACAGTATTAAAAAATAATATGGTAATACTATTAAAACCTTTATGCCAATAAATTTGACAATTGAAGTTTAATGTATTCATAAATGTTTCATAAAGGATACAAATAGCCCAAACTCGCTCAAGAAATAAAAGATAACAATAATAAATGATTACATTGTAATAAATATGAATAAATAATATACATATGTCACAACTTATCAAATTATACAATTTAATCATGCTCTATTGCATGTTAATTATTTGTCAATAAGTTTGTTAAAAATGAAAACTCATTTTGCTTTAGGCAAATAAAAGGAGAAATTATGTGTTAGTGTCACTGAATTTTAAAAGAGTACTTATAACATCACCTAGATGAATCATTTGTACGTGTATGGCTCTAATTATTGTTATAGCAAAAAAATCTATGCATTGCTATTCTTAAACCTTATGTATTACTTTAGGAGCAGAATATATCATATAATATATTTAATTCATTTGTCAAAAGCAATTTTCAAAGAAAAATACCATCAAAACATGGCAACAGAGATGAGTACTAACACAGTCTTTGGGACTAATATAAAACAAACAAAAATGACTTCTATTAAGCAATGCCATCTCATCTAAGATCTTATAACTTTAGATTTTTTCTTTATCAAATTAAGTTATATTCTCTTTAGTTCTGAATCTAATTCTTTACAACAATTTTAAATGAGAAGTCAACACATTTTAAAATTATGTAGGACTATTAAAAAAATAAATCCTGTAACCCAATAGGATTTGAAAATTCACATTTATCACAATTGATTAAAAGCTTTACTATAATTGAGTAAGCAAGTCATCAAATGCAGTGAAAGGAACCCTTCATTTTGAAATATTACCAGAACTATTATTAGATGGACATCGAATATCAATGACAATAAATTATGAAAAATATTTAGGAAATGCCCGTGAAGTCTACAACATTTATAAATATATGCAAATGAATTCCTAAAGTAAAAGTTTCACAAAAATCCCAAATTCTAGAAAGAAGTAGACATATAAATACTTAACTAATGTTACTATACTTCAATTAAAAATTTTAAGTAAATTCTACCTATTAAAAAGAAATGACAAAAAAATTAAAAATAAAGTGCTATATAAAGCCTTACCCAAGAGTTTTAATAAAATAACCACATGTAAAGAATTACTCGGAATATATATATACCATTACTGAACTGTATACTGGCTAGTGATTAATGATGGTAAATTTTACATTATGTGTTTTTACTACCATTTAAATGAACAATTCTTGAAGAAAAATGGAAATACTACTATAAAAAGATTAAAATAAAGCAAAATATGAAATGTACATCATTATGAATGAGAAAGACCACAGCCTCCAAGAAATATATAAACTGAAAGAGACCACTATCTAAAATTCTGTGCTAATGTATTTTACACCTCTATTGATTGTATGGTATTCTGGAAAAACATAACATGTTTCAGGAAGATATGGAAAACCTAGACTAGTGAAATACTAGCAAGTTGACTCCATCATCATGTTAGAACGCTCTAGAACTGAGGTATAATTAAAAAGCTGATATGACCACCACATTGCTTCAGATGATTTAAACAACTTGAAATCCTGAGCAGTAGATGGAAAATCTCCTGTATTAGTTTCCTAGAACTGCTGTAACAATGTACCACTCACTGGGTGGTTTATCACAACAGAACTTTAATGTCTCACAGTTCTGGAGGCTAGAAGTCCAAACTCAGGGTGTTGGCAGCACCAAGACCCCTCTTAAGCCTCTTGGGTAGCATCTTCTCTTGCCTCCTCCAGATTCTGGTGGCTCCAGGCATTTCCTGGCTTGAGACAGCATACCTCCAGTCCCTGCATCCACCTTCACATGGCCTTCTTCCTCTGTGTCTCTTCTATTCTTATAAGGACACCCGCTATATCCAATTATGATCCATCTACTTCAGTATGACCTCATGTTAACTTATTACATCTGAAGATCCTATTTCCAACAAAAACTCATATTCTGAGGTACTCAGGGGCTTCAGTGTATCCTTCTGGAGGATAAAATTCAACCCAAACATCTCACAGCTAAAATGCATTGGTCTAGTCACCAGGAAAGGAAAAGACATTGGTTATTACTATTACACAGAATGACTCACTGGTGTTATTCTTGGTTCAGACTTGGTGATCTTGAGCTTGGTGCATTGTATTCCTATGCCCACTAAAGAAAACCATGTAACCCCCTCAATAGCTCCATGAAGTAGGGTCTGACATCATTCCTAATTTAATGAGAGGCTAACAGAGGCACAGAGTACCTAAATGAATGGCCCAAGTCACCCAGTAGGAAGTGGTAGGGCCAGGATTCTAACCAAAACAGTTGCTTCATAGATCAATTTCTGGGCTTTAGTAAGTAATAATTCTCAGCATTCTCTATTAATAATTGTACTAGTTAACAAATATATCAAAACTGGACTCACCTGACACCTTTTTTCAGTTCACTACATGCTCAGATTGTTATAGAACAAATGCCCCATGACCTGAGCTGAATTAACAATAGACACTGTTATTACATTTCCCAAGAATGGTTTTCTGCAGTGCATGCACACCTTAGGCTGCTTTTGTCTGTTGAACAATGTTATTACTTGTTTGTGAGAGCATTTTGCCTGTCAGTATATAAACCGCAGAAATTAGCCCAGGGCTCCTATGTGCATGGAAATGTGCTAAGTAAGAGAAGAAAAGAATATAAAATAAGGAATGAGTTTTGTCTGGGCAATGTTAAGTTGCTTAAATGTTCATTTTTGCTCCAAGCTGTTTTTCCAATTCTGAGATTTTTTGTCAGTGTGAATTTTAAGGCCCTGTTCAGCACGTATTTGGGTACACATATACACATACCCAACACACTTTATAGTTCTGATCGGGTAACCAAGCTGAAGCTTCTTTGAAAACTACATTCCTTCCTAAATTACACTGGGACAGGTTAATTGCCGTGCCAGGATGATGGATGCTGTAATGTGCAGGCGTCCAGCGGAAAAAGCCACTGAGCCTTGGTATGAATTTAGGTGTTGATGAAGGATGATCTCTTGCTTAAAAGAACATGTGTTGTTCATGAAACTGGAGAAACTATTAAAAATGTACTATTCATTTTTAAGAGAGGTTTAATTACTGGTTAGACAGATATAGCAGTTTTCTCATTTTCTATCACTATTTTGTTTTTTTTAAATGTGTATTTTGTGCTGTTTTAAAGAGAATTTATAATGCATTTGGTCAAGCATAGACTTCATTTGACCTTTCAAAATGCCTGCTTTAGAAATAATTTTATTTTCCTTGAAAATAATATAATTGAGTGCATGTGGTAGACAGTATGATGTGCCATCCATATCCTTTTCAAGGATATTCCCAGGGGCTATGAGTTCAGGGTGCTGCTAACAAGTGTCAAATAATAAAAATCCAGATTTCAGTATTAATAGACTTTATTTGAAAAGACTACTGTGATGGGCAGGAAAGACTATTAGAATACGGGTTGAGACTGTTACAGAATGCTCCAACCATAAAATCTGAAAGTGTTCCAAAAATCAGCCTTCTTGTGTAGGGGGAGTAAAAAAATCTAGAAAGAATGCAGTGTACGGAGTGGAATCAGCAGGTGGTGTGAGTGGACAGATCAGCCAATTCTCAAGAGGGCCCCAAGAAGGCTTATTCTGCACTTCAATGCTTTAAGCTCAAGTGGTTAAAATTTCAGGGGCCAGGGGAAAGGAGAAAAGCCTGATTAATGTTTGGACAGGTCAAATTAGTAGTTATTTTGTTCAGATTAGCCAATGGAGTTAAACAGTTCAGCTAACCATTTCTGAGACAAAGAATGGAAATTTAGAGGGACTATGTCTAGTCTTGCCACAGAAAATCAAGTGTATCATCTACAGATTTTATCTAAGTCTCATGGAAAACTGGCTCCTTGCAATAAGTCACTTCCATGAATACAAAGGGTGGCATTTCTTAACTGTTTCATAGGAGCATGGGGCTCAGGAAAAGTTCAGCATTGTCACAGGGATCACTCAACAGCCAGTCCCTTATAGGCTCAAATCCAATGGCTAAATGACATGGTATTTAAAGGCTTGGCCCCCTCACCCCAATCTGGAGCAACTCTGAACAGTCATCCTAACTTCAGAGCCCATATAGGGCTGACTGAGGCTTCCACTGAAACTGCCTCAGAGTTACCCTATCCTGTCTTCTTCTCTCCCAGGAACACAGATGTTGATCCCTCCCTTCCTTTCTCATAGGTGTTGATCCACTGAGCACTTCCTAGTACATTTCCTACATACTAATGTGCCAGTCTGCTTGCTGGCAATTCTAATTTAGGGCACTGGGATAGCACACTCTTGTCCTCAAGTCAATTTGCATGTACAATTTTTCTCAAACCATTTTAAAATTTTTATATTTGCATAAATTTTAATAGAGAACAAATTTTCCTGCTTAATTTGAATCTCTGAGAATATGAGTAATGATTATTTTATATATTTTCTTATCCATAATATGCAGAGAACTGTAACAGAGACATTAGCAATTCAGAGCCAAGTTACATGTTGTTCCATTTATTGATCTAGCAAAGTCTCTAGAAAGAAAACAATCACTTTTTAAGCATTGGACTTGCATCAAGTAAATCTTCAACAACATACCTGAGAATTAGGTATTAGAAGTTTCATTTTAAGTATAGAGAGAATAAATTTTGAGTTATAAGTTATCTAAAAGAATTCACAGTTAACACTTCAGATTTCCACAACATTAAGATAACCTTTTTTATTGTTGTTATTTAAGTTCTATTGCTTCTGTTCAAAGTAGAATTATTTTGTTTCAAGTTGACAACAAACCTAATAACTCAGTAATTTCATCAGTTCTCCAAGAGTTCTCTGGGTTTTCATTCAGAATAGTATTTGTTAATTCAATAGCACTTTTTGAGCAGGTAGTACATATCTGGTACTATCTCTTAATTTCCCTTCATCCTCAAATAAGATAGTACATGATGAAAGTGTTTTAAAGCTTATAACACTATTAAAATACAAGATTACTGTTGTTCACTAGTCAGATTAATAATTTGTAGATAACTGTCTCATGATCCACTTTTTAGTAACAGCTCTGAGAGGTCTTCTACCAAATCAGGTAAATAACAAACTGTATGTCTT
The DNA here is from genome assembly GCA_032199065.1 of Smutsia gigantea. NCBI lineage: Eukaryota > Metazoa > Chordata > Mammalia > Pholidota > Manidae > Smutsia > Smutsia gigantea. The sequence continues at coordinate 51,873 of JAVSCE010020574.1, forward strand.
TTTCTAATATGCATTATTTTGTATCTTCTTGAAAGAACATAGAATGCTTTCACATAAGAATCCATATAGTTGAATAAAATAAATGTTAGTAATAATAGCTGCAATTTACTTGGTGCCTGATTGATGTCTGGCACTTTTATTTGAAAGAGATTCAATCTAAAGCATTTTATACTCTCTTATGTGTTACAAAGGAATCAAGGATATCTAGTTAAAAATACAGGAATAAAGGCATTTTGTATTTCTTTTGAAATCCACTGAAAACAACAAAAAGAATGAAAAACAGATGAAGTGAAATAGAAATGAAAATACACAAAAAATGCAGTCTTCAATAAAACAAGAAAATGACTAAAAGCTGAGAAGAGATATTAATTGGTATTATCTAAAAAATAAAGCAGATTGGCTTAAAGATGGCAGTGTGAGAGGTGAGACAGAAACCTCCTTCCCAAACCACATATAATATGAAATTATAGAAAATACAACTAATCTTGAAAGAGCAACAGGAAAGAAGGCTGAGACAGACTGCGTACAGCTGGGGAACAGAGCAGACCTCACGGAAAAGGGTAAAGTACCAAAGCCATAATCCAGCAGGACCCAAGCCCTTCCCCCACCCCAGCACACCCGTGAGAGGAGCAGGGTGGGGGTGGAGTACTAGAACTGCTCGACACCCGGCCCTGGAGATCTGCTCTGTGAGCACAGACCTATATTACATGGTGCTCTGGAGATTGGTGGGGTTGGAAAGCTAAGACAGGCAGAATACTTGGAGAGACTGAGATTTCAGCCACTTGTGGAGAATAGATACCCACAACTGGCTTCTCTGGGGCAAAAGAAAGGTGGGAACTCTGAGACACTTCCTAATAGGAGAGGGCTGCTAAAGGGGCAAGGACTGCACAGAGCTTGCTGCTCAGAGAAAGGAGAGGTGGACAAAATTGTCCGGGTGCACTCTGCCCAGCAGGTTGGGAACTTCCAGGAGCTTCAGGCGCTCCACCCCCCTGGTTGGCTAGGCAGCTCTGGGCCCCCCCACTGTGATACTCAGCCTGCTGCTCCTTCCTCTTGGCTATCACTGGTTCACAAACCGGCTGCTCCCACCATTGCCCCAGGCCAGCTAGAGGGAAGTCCCACCTATGGCAGCTACAGTGCATAGCATAGAGGCTCCTCCCTGCAACTTGGCCCACTGGCCCTGGCAATGGAGGCAGGGACTGCAGCTGGGAAGCAGGAAAGAGATCTTTCCTCCTGGCAGGCACCAGCATCACTTGCCTGCTACCCCCACCATCACTCTAGGGGCCAAGCAGCTCCAGAGAGTAGAGTTTCTGGGCACTAGAAGGCACCGCCTACAAATACAAAATGTCAAAGGAACCTGGTTCAAACCAAAATCCCACAAACATCAGAAAGAGAGCCAAATGAAACTGACCTCACCAATCTTCCTGAAAGAGATTTCAAAATAAAAATCATAAGCATGCTCACGGAGCTACAGAAAAATATTCAAGGCCTCAGAGAGGAATTCAAGAATGAGATACAAACTTTGAAAAATACAGTATCCAAAATGAAACATACAATGGAGGGATTTAAAAGCAGATTAGATGAAGTAGAGGAGATGGTAAATGAAATAGAAATTAGAGAACAGGAATACAAAGAAGCTGAGGCACAGAGAGAAAAAAGGACCTCTAGGAATGAAAGAATATTGAGAGAGAACTGTGTGACCAATCCAAATGGAACTATATTCACATTACAGGGGCACCAGAAGAAGAAGAAGAGAGAAAAAGGGATAGAAATTTTGTTTTAGGAGGTAATTGCTAAAAACTTCCACAATCTGGGGGAGGAGATAGTCTCTCAGGCCATGGAGGTGCACAGATATCCCAACACAAGGGACCCAAGAAGACAACACCAAGACATATAATAATTAAAATGGCAAAGATCAAGGATAAGGACACACTATTAAATGCAGTCAGCAAGAGAAAAAAGATCACATACAAAGGAAAACCCATCAGGCTATCATCAGACTTATCAACAGAAACTTTAGAGGCTAGAAGGGAGTGGCATGATATATTTAATGCAATGAAGCAGAAGGGCCTCAAACCAAGAATACTCTACCCAGCAAGATTATCATTTAAATTTGAAGGAGGGATTAAACAATTTCCAGATAAGCAAAAGCTGAGAGAATTTACCTCCCACAAACTGTCTCTACAGTGTATTTTGTAGGGACTGCTATAGATGGAAGTGTTCCTAAGGCTAAAAAGCTGTCACCAGAGGAAATAAAACCACAGTAAAGAAAGTAGAACAATTAATTGCTCAGCAGATGCAAAATTAAATCAATTACCCCCAAAGTCAGACAAGAGATAGACAAAGAGTACAGAATATGACACCTAATATATAAAGAATGGAGGAGAAAGAAAAAGGAGGAAAAAAAAAGCAACCTTTAGATTGTGTTTGTAAAAGTGTACAAAGTGAGTTAATTAAGTTAGATTGTTAGATATTAAAGAAGTTACCCTTGAACAGACTTCTACAGGTAGTTTTAGTAGTCCTGAAGAAACTACCTTTTAATTAGAGATGACTAGGGATTGGGACCAGGTCTGGAAAAATGTTAAAACAGCATTTTAAATATCTACTTGCAGAGGATAAAAAAGCAAGAAAGGGAGCTGTGTCAGGGGTCCCCAGTTACCCTGAGGCTTGATGATTTGCTAGAAGGACTTACAGGACTCAAAAGAGCTTCCATACCCACAGTTGCAGTTTCTAACAACAAATGGATATAGATCAAAATAACAAAGGAAAGCAGCACATGGTTTGAGCCTAGGAGAAACCAGCCTCAAGGTCCCAGATGTCCCCTCTCATTAGATTTGCATAGGGATACACTAACTTCTCCCAGTAATTTTGTGCAAAAACACTCGTGAAATATTGCCAACCAGGGAACCTGATCTCATAAATTATATTGTTAGGATAAATTTATTGGGTTCAACTGGTCAAACTTGGGCATGGCTCAAGACTTAAGACATACTAAAACACTCTATCAGACAGAATATTCAAAGGATCAGAGGCTATGTATCCCAGGATCCAGTCAAGAGCCAGTCCTAAAGTTGAAATTTGCTTAGAAGGATTTGAGAAACCCTGGCCTTCTAAATAAACCCTTTTGTGCTCAGTCCACTCCCCTGACTCTTGGCCTAAGTTCTTACAGAAAAATTATTATATTTTTCTGAGTGTGTCATTTAGTTTAGTATTTACATAATAAACACAGCAAGAGTATGTGTATAAATAACCTAAACCTGAAAGGAACCTGTGCAAGGTACAGATAGATTTAAGGAAACAACTAATTCATTCTCAAAAGCCATTATGTACATTTTCATATTTTTGTACTAACTTGATTACTCATTTTCTCACTTGAAATAGTATTTTTCCTTTGTGATAAATTTGGCAAAACCATTTAGTACAGGAGTTAGATGATAGAGAGCTTAATTCAGTTATTACTTAGGCCAGTCACTTTCCATTGGTAATATATCCTGAGAAGGCTTTAACTTTAAATTACAAGTGATCCCCGAGAACCTCCGTAGTTTGGAAGACCATAGGATTCCCCTGAGTGTGCCCTCCGGTGGTTGGCAGCCTAGAGGGAGAGCCATGGCCCTGTGGCTTTGGCCTCTATCTGCACCAAAAGAGTCAAGAGGTTCTGCTGGATCTGGGTGTAAGCCCTTTTCCAAAGACGCACCTTAGCATTAGCTCTCAGTATTTGTTGAGGCTGCCTGACCCACTTCCCTGAAGTCCCATCATCCTTCCTGGACAACTTCCATCTCTTACTTTCCTCCTAGAAGAGATTTCACTCTAATCTGCCAATACGTGTTAATTAATCTTTTTCCTTTGAGTGTTATTCCTTACTAAAAGCAAATTCAGAATGTCCCACAATGCCTAGACCAGTACCAGTCTCCCCTACAGCCACTTTCTGTCTTGTGGGATAATGTTTAACCCACCACACATGTTGCTGCATTGTTTTCTAGTGGCCTGAGTGAAGTTACAATATATGGTTTTTACCCAAAAGTGTTGGTTCCTCTATACCAGAGTTAGATGAGCGGTAGGCATACCTAGTGGAACTTAGTCTGAGCATGTCATAATACCCCCCCCAGTTTATCTCATCCCAGGGTAGGCTAGTCCCCAGGGGCATTCCGATCCCTGTGTGTTACTGATTTATTTACATAAGAAACACATTGTTTTTTTTTTCTTTCTATTCTGTTTAAGAGCTTTCATTCACAAAAACAAGGATAGGGCATATCTATGCACAGTGTACTGTGGCATGTAAGGGATATGCTACTACTATATTTCATCCAGTAAAACCTGAGATCTTTCTCAGCATTTAGTCATCAAGGTTTCTAGTTAGATAGTAATCAGTCTGCTGGGAGCTGTCCAGGACATGGTCAAACAGACCCAGTAGAGGGTAATTCCCTGAAACTCCTTCCCAAATATAAACCAAAGAGTAGAAGACAAAAGATCCCAGTACATTACTAGAGTTCCACTCAGTTATTAATAATTGGTCTAGTTCATCATCATAGCATATATAAAAACTGTCTCCAAGATCAAGACCACTCAGGTTTGCAGGCTTCCATTTGACCTTGTCAGGTTCCCAAATCAGGGATGTTTTTGGCAAACACATGGCTTCATCCTTTTAAGCATATGGTATAACCGTGCTGAGACAATGTCATTCGGTCTCTTTGAGCCTCTCTTGAGATATCAATGCAATAATGTAGTTCCCTTTTTGCATAATCTACTTAGCCATTCCTTTACCCTTAGCTATTATTTCTCCTCTTACCATTTGTCATTGATTTTAACCCTAAATTTTCCACATTTGGAAGGAATGTTAGGTTCAGCCACTGTGCTGGTCCAGATCACTGAAAGCAGTACCAGTCTAGCCAGTGCTTCCCTCTGAGTCCAACCCATGCACACAGAGTGGGGTTACACAGGTGCAGACCAGTGGGCTTTCACCACTAGGCAACAGAGCCGTAGTCACTGTTCACTATCAATCCCAATTTGCCGATGGGTGAAGGCATGATCTATGCCCTAAGGTCCTTAGTAATTCAGATCTAAAGGATTAAAGGAATGCTTACAGTTACACACTGAGGGATCACCCCTGTATGCAGCTCCACCAATTAAGTCCTAGGCCCACAACCACTGCATTAAATTAGATAAAAGAAAATTGAGATTATGTGGGAAAGAATTATACAGTTTTTTCACCATCTTCCCTTACTCCTTCTGTCAGGGTTCTCCAGACAGATAGAACCCAGAGGATGTGTATGTATATATCATACATATATGTATGACGAGTAAGGGAAAGACAGAGAATTTTGCTCCTTAAATTTCTTTTAAGAAATTGACTCACATGATTGTGGACATGGGAAGTCCAAAATCTGCAGGGTAAACCAGCAGAGTGGAGAGCCAGGAAAGAGAGGCAGCTTGAGTTTAAAAACATTCTCCTGACAGAGTTCCCTCTTCTTAGGGAAAGATCAGTCATTTTTTAATTAAGTTCTTTGACTGACTGGATGAGATCCACCCAGTTTATGGAGGGCAATTTACTTTACTCAAAATCTACTGATGTAAATGTAATCTCACCTAAAAAATATACCTACACAAAAACATGTAAAATAATGCTTTACCAAATATCTGGGTACTGTGACCTAGCCAAGCTGGCACATAAAATTAACTATCACACCTTCTTTCCCAGATATCCGAAACAAAGCAGAGAAATCGACGTAGTGGTGGCCTTCTTTCGCCCTCCTCACATTTAGTATGAGCATATACTCATGAAGGTGTGTAAGGCAGACCTTTATGCCTTTCTCTCTCTCCATCTTACATAAAAAGTGTTTCATTGCTTTTCTACTTCTCTGTCAAACCAGTCCTGTGAGGCCCATTTGGTTTGCTAACTCTTTGCTCATTGTTGGACACTGTGAACTGTAAATCGTGTTCCTTGATCTAAAGAAAGATAACTCATCCATGCAAATTGGCACAAATCTTCTGTTCCAAACCTTCATGCATATAAATATATTCTTACCCGTGGAATGTTCCAAGAATTCAGAGATTTTATCCCAGGAGCCATTCAGGGGCCAATCCTGAAGATAGACATTTCTTTGCTATGTGTAGGGTTTGGGCAATCCAGGACTGATGCGTTAACCCTTTCCTGTCCAGAAACTTAATAAATAATGCAAAGTTGTTCCATTTCTTAATATGAACTATTTTATCCTGGAAGGAAACTTTAAGTAATGCAGGTGAAGGAAGGAGGAAACAAAGGCAGTCCCCAGATTGTCAGACTGAGTACTTTTGCCTTGGTGGCTTCGTTGTACAGTACATTGACCCTCTTCTCCCCAGAGAGGAACAATAAAATCTGAAATAAAAAGTGCTCCAAATTAGAAAATACAAAAGGGTATTTGAGACAACAGTTGTGAATTGATGTCTCTGAAGATCACACTTCACTTCCCTTCACTCTTCCTCAGCAGGAGATAAAACCTATTATCCTAATCATGCAGATAAATGTAGAATTAGACCTGAGATAAGAGCCCTTTATTGGTTTATTATAGTGTATAATAGAAGTTCAACATGTTAAAGATAAAGGAAATGACAGCGAAGCTGAGACCTGATACTTTGTGAGACATAGAAGACAAAGATAAGGCCAGTGTGCACGCACTTGTGATGCTTGAATAGGACTATTGAACTGAAACCTCAGAGGCTTTTTCCTGTGGCTCCTGGGCTTCAGCTACCAGATCCCAGAAATTCCATCGTTCAAGTCCAGTGTGGGATCTTGTAAGCTTTTGTTAGCAGAGGTAGCATTGCCAGTGGCTTACAGGATGACAAATATCTCAAATATCATTCCTACGTGAAGGTATTTTTACCTTTTTGTCGTATTTGTTCTCTTCTTGAGGAACACCATTTATTTACCTTGTCTATTGAATCTTCATTTTCTTTGCTTTCTATACATATCCCTTCCCTCTATTCACTTTTATATTGTTGAATTATTCCATTTAATTTAACATGATTTTTCACAGTCTCAAACTTATAGCCCTTGCTATTTTCAGACATGTTTATTCAACTTAAAAAAAATAATGTAGCTTTCATTTAGTGACATGTTGGTAAAAGTTTTAACAACTGACTCTCCAAATGTGGTTCTGACATGAATGGTGGATATTTTAATTTTGCTAAGAAAGACAACAAGAAAACAAAAGCGTATTTCAGAACTTCATTTGTCAATGACATGAGCAGGTCTTTGCTGAATCAGATAATAATTTTCAAGTAGTGTGAGAATTTTGGGGGGCTATTCATAATACAGTGGGTACAGACTTTTTAAGTTTAACTGCATTATTAATATTTTCTCCATCACTTTCTTAAATTGACAAGATAATTAAAAAAATAATAAATTAAGCTCATATTTATTGCAGTTCCTAATTCTGAGATATACAAGTATTTGCACCATGGCCTGTTTGAAGCCATTGATCTGATATCATTGAATTTGGAGCTTGGGAGATAATTGGTATCACATCATTGTTTGCTATTTCTATGCAAATACAATAGACATAATCTCAACATCACAGAAATAGTGAAGTGTAGTAAGACAATTAGGAAGTGATGAATTTTAGGTATTATCTTGGTTTTTATGTCATTTTGGCAGAGTTCACCTAATTGCATATGCACAGTTTATTTTTTTACCAGCCACATCCAGAACAGTACTGCTTATAGTATTTGGAATGATTTTTTTCTCTTGCCCTCATTGTGCTGTAGACAATATTACTTCTAATCTCTGATATTTCTCATTTTTTGTTGGGGTCATTTTTATAAGGAACTTTGATTTTAAAATTCTTATGATTGCTGCAAATTAATTCCCTTTCTGTCATATGTTCTTAATTTGCTATTTTTGTAGATTTAATTTTATGTGGAAATGTAAAATATGGTAAATTTGACATTTCACTTATAGTACAGGGAGACTTTTCATGGTTTATCCCTTTGTACTTTCAAAATTTTAAGCCATATGAATATATTAACTCATAAAGTAAACTATATTTAGATAAATATGTAAATCACTGTCTCACTTTTATAATCATTTGTCTGTCTAGAACTATCTGTCTTTAATTCTTTTTATTTGATAAATATTTATTAAATGCCTATTATATGTCAAGTCCTATTTGCCATGAACAAAAGTTTTAAAACTCAATGTCCTCGTGGTGAGACAAACAATAAGAAAAATAAGGAACATAGTATATGCGGTGGTGATAACTGCTATGGAGAAAACAAAGTAGAAGAGGATAGGAAATGGTAGCTAATTGATTCTCATTATTTGCAGGTTCCACTTTTGCAAATTTGCCTACTTGCTAAAACTTAACTTGAAACTCCACAATCAATGCTTTCAAATTTTTTAGTGACTTCAACACCATGTTTTCAAGGTCAGTTTCGAGCATGTGCAGGGTGGCAGAAAACTTGAGCCACCAGACACACACAATTTCCAGTTTAAGTCAAATAAGGTAGCGCTCTACCTGATATCACATAGTTCTGTGGATGTTGGAAGTCTGTCCCTACCTGTTTATATTTTGGTGTTTATGGAGATACCTTGTATTTTAGTTTTGTTGTAAATATGTTCCATGAGCTTTTTGATTTTGCTTTCTAGTTGTTCTGTATGTGGGGATTTGTAGAGACTGGTAGACAATGGTATCCCCATAGCCAACCTTCCAGAACCCTTTCATTTATTTTTAAAACATCTGTATAATATAGGTAATTTCATCCTCCTTCTTTGGAATGCAAAACTTCATTAGTCCAAAATCATGTAATTATTAAGTTGTGTCATTATAATGTTATTGCTCTTTAAAACATAATATTGACTACCTCCTCTATTTTTCCAAATTATCTCAAGAAAACTCCAATTTTTGAGGTAATGTTAAGAGCAGGGTTGCCTAGATTACTATGAATCTTATGTCCTTACACAGGACATTTGGAGAACGAACTGATTTTCTCTCCCAAATTGGATATGCCACAGTATTTATACTGCTTCCTTCCAATCATCAATGATAAGGTAAGACTAGGCAATTTAATATAGCTACACTAATACCTACTTTAGTATTTATTACTGAGTTTAGCCAGATATTTAGGAGAATACACATACAAGAAGTACCCAAAACCTCAAGTTATCCTTTAATACACACCACATTCTTCTTGGGGACCTCATTCTCTGCAGCATAAACTTGTCTTAAGTGCTTCCACAGACACTTCCACAAGTAGGCCTGATTAGACTATGTAACTATGTTTTATCTGCATGTATAATTTTTCATTATAATGTCACTATTTCAATAAGAGATTATTATTTCTAGGTCAATAGGAGTGGAATATTTAATATGTGTTTTTGACATTCTGTGCTCTTGACTAGTATTACTCTTGAGATTTATATAATTCAGTTATGCTTACTTCCTTTTTTCTGTTTTTTTCCATCAAAAGAACCTTTCTCTTACTCCTTCAGTTTCTGCTAAACAGATTTTACTCTCCTATTTCTTTTTGATTTTAGCCATTTACTATTTCTCTAAACCATACATTCTCTGATTAATACAATCTGCTTAATATATACCATACCTAAATCATAATAACATCACAGATTGGAGTAGTAGTTCTTGCATTACTGTGGATTTGTCTTAGGGTTCTTCAGATTAGTACAGAAATTCTTTGGGGAAAGATGTCAGATACTCCAGAAGAAAGCCAAAGACATTTTAAACAGTTTCCTAGTCTTAGATCAATTTCTGGGCTCTGAAGTTTTACTTAAATTTCACTGATTGTAAAATAGTGTTCCAAATTTAGGAAAAACATTTTTCCCTTTCCCAAATGGAAGATAACAATGTTTAGGCACTGGTCACAGCATATTTTGCCTTGTGAGAAGAAAACATCACATTCTATCTTCATATATAAAACAGGTAGTCCACAAATATTAGGGTATCATATGCACTATTCCTAGAAATAAATCATGGTGTTTTCTATATGCTCAGTTCACATTCATTCATTTTCTATATTTTATTGAAAGATATGTGAATCACAATTTCTAAGGCTTTTAAAAACATGAATAAAATGTATATTAAAATTCTATTTTGTTTTAGATTTCACAAAACAAATTTATATCTTCAAAGTTCAAAAAAAGTGATTTTCTTTTATAACAGAAAATAACTTTAACTCCTTTAAGTCAATTAAGTACATTAATTAATCCATGCATTAACTCTCAATTCTTTAGATCTATGGTCTGTTTATTCCTTTAAGAATTTGATGAAGCTTCACTCAGTTTAACATCTCTGAAAATAAGGACTCCAGTTTCATCTTTGTGGGAAATTACTTAGAAATTGCCTTAAGAGTCTCATCACACTGCTAGTTTATTCTTCCCTGCTATTTATAACTATATACTTAAAAAAAATTAACTACACAATCCCTACAGGACTTCTTATTTCTAAACAAGCCTCCCAGGAGCAATAAAATGTTATATATTAGCTACAAAACCCATTACTAGGCATACTAAATGAATCCTGTAGAGGAACACATTTTTGTATCTTCTGTTGAGCAAGTTCAGGCAAGACAATGCCTTAAAATAAGCACATGCAAAATTCAGCCAGGAAAAATTTTTATCATATGTGTATTTCAGTTATCTTTTGCTGGATAAAAAAACACTCAAAAATGTAGTGGCTTACTTAAAACAAGGTCAATTTGTTATTTCTCACAATGCCATGGCTGATCCAGTTCAGCCAGGCAGTTCTTCACCATATGTCCTGTCTGAGTTCAGTTATGGTGCTGCATTCACATGGGAGCTCAGTGAGAGATGAGACATTTTAGATGACCTCTCTTCCTCTAGGATCTCTGAACATAGTCTATAACATTTAGTATTTGAACCTGAACTTCTTTATAACATGGCAACTGGCTTCAAAGAGAGCTTTCCAAGAAGATATGCCTCAATATGTAAACATTTATACCAAATGTTGATTTTAGCACATTTGCTAATATCTCATTAGCCGAACAAGTTTCTTGGCCAAGCCCAGAATCAGTGTGGTAAGGGACTACACAGGGAGAATGTCAGGAGGTATTGCTGGCATTATATAAATACATATATATTTATGCATATAAAAAATACCAAATATAAATATATATTAGGATAACTGATTAGCTAAAATATATGTACTCAGCATTTAATTAATGTTTACAAAATTTACATCTACCAAAAAATAATTTATTGTTTTTTTCCTTAGTTTCATGGCTGAAATTCTAAATTACTTCAGGATTAAAAGTCCTTTAAATCTCTTCCTTATAAATGCTAAATTGGGAAAAATATCTACCCTCTTTGTGCTTCTATTTCATAATTATTTAAATGAAATTTTGTGACGACTAAATAATATATTAAACATAGGGCAGATAATTGGTCAAGCTGTGTACTGCAAGAGTATTGCATCTAAGGTGACACAATTGTCATGGTATAGACTTATATTGTTTAAATGTTCTTATATCTTAATATAAAATTGCCAGACATGAGCAATATGCCCAGACATGAGCAATGTGTAAATATATAACAAGAACTTTCAACAGATGGGAATAAACTATCTTTTATTAATAAAATCAATATATTGAAATAATATTTTGAATTAGGAACATGTTGTTATTGTTAGTTTAGGGTTATTGAAAGAATGAGTTTGATAATCAAAATTCTCATATTAAGAACCATCTAAAATAAAATAAATAAGGAGTTATTTTTCAAATGTGCAGATAATTGAGTATATTAGTATGCTGAAATGTATTATCATGTCATATTTGCAAATTACTTTGTTTTGATGTTTACATACCAAAACAATATAGTTTACTTCCTATTTTAATGTACCAGAACTTTCACTATGACAGAAAACAAAACACGTTAACTAATAGACATTTACTATGAATAATTTTAAAAAGTAGAAATTGAAATTTCTCTGTTTTTTCTACTAATTATATTACATTCATGTTTCAATTTTGACGGATTTTGTGATTGAATACATTTTGTTGCAATTTAAAGGCTTGTTAAATATTAAGTTAAAGTATTACAAACTCTAAAATACTGCTTTATATGTTTCACCCATGTCAGTAAATGTTTGTTTAAAAAAGACAATCTGTATTAGAAAATAGAAAAATGGGAAAAGAGATAAAAATATTTGGGTATTACTTTTCTTTAAGAAAAGGAAATGAGTACAAGAAAAAAATTGTAAAGATTCTGCTCCGTTTTATTTTCCAGCAGAATGAAGCACTTGTGGAGTGGAATGAGCGTCACTTCTATTTTCAGGTCAGTCTGAATTCCTTTACAAAAACACACAGGAAAAAAAAAACTGTAGGAATTAGTTTAATTAAATTAATTTTATAACAATTTAGATACTCTGTCTTATAATTTGAATATTGAACACTATACACTCTTGTTTTCCATCAATTACATTTCATTTTAACTTCCCAAAGAGAGTATAAGCAGGAAGTTATCTAAAACTCATTTAGTTCACTGACTTTTTTGAAATGGTGAAAAATGATAGATGCTAATATTTGTTATAACTTTAATAATTTGGTATTTTTGTAAGTCATACATTTACTGAGAATGGAAAATATAAATGAATAAAAGATCATTTTTGGCAGCATTCATCACATATCCACAGTAAGCACAAAGAAAATAAATGCTTAGTATATCAATCATGACAATTTAATGTAAAATTGAAATATATATTTAAAGTATGTGTGACTGATACACAGTCTATATGAAATTGAGAAAAAATATTATTACCCTAATGTTGAATGTATAATATTCATTATTCTAATTTTTAGTGAGAAAGTGGCATGAGATATTCTATTAAATATAGAAACTATTCTTATAGGAAATGAGATATTTGTTAAGTAACATTGAAAGAGTCATAAAATCTCATTTTATAAATCAAGCAAGACAAAACTTTTTTATAACAAATTGTTGTTAAAAATGAATTCTTAAGTACCCTGATTAAAATTCAGCTTCTCATTATTTATTTATTTATTATTCATCTATTATTTGTTTATTAGTTTTCACTTTTATTATTTATACTTGCACAGTAAAAAATGTCAAATATTTCTACAGGTTTATTTTGAACAACAGCATCCCACTGCAACTGTTTCTCGGCAGCAATAACTTCTATTTTTGTAGCTGATTATTCTGAAAATCAACTCAATGTCTCTAGATAATGGTCTTCTATTATTAGTTCTTGATGTTTTATTTTGTTTTTAGTTTGGGAGCATTATGTTTTGACTTCTAACTATGGAAAATTAAGGGCTCGGTTCTTTCTTCTTTCCTGTTTTCTCTAGTCTCTTATTTTCTTATGGAGGTAATCTTGCTTCCTTGTTTGTTCAGTTTTTATAGGTGCATGTCTCTAATTCAACCCAAACTTTTGCCTATTGCCTACTACTTATGTCATCTCTCAAGATATTTTGGCACATCAAGTATTCTATTGATTTAATCTTTATGAAAAAGTCTCTTTTACAATCATCTCACCTATTACAGTCTGGATGGGTTGCCTCCTGTACATGCAGACAACTCATCCTGGAATCTCTCCTCCTCCATGTCACCATGAGGACTCTTTAATCACTCTCTTGTATCTTGTCTTACATTCATCTATCCATTTCTTCATCTGTTCATACTTACTGACTGTACGTAATTTGTTAGGCATTGTTGCAGGTGCTGGTTATATACCAAAGGGAGGAATAAAAGAAATAAAATTCATTGCTCTCATTGGTCTTATAGTGATCAGAAAAAGAGAATTTCCTCCAATAATATTCTCCACCTCTACATGGATGCCTGATAAACTGGGCCATTAGAGAATTTTAGGTAGGGAATACTTTCAGAAATCATTTCCAATGTTGTGGAGGTATAATGCCAGATAATAGAGTGATTCTTGAACGAGTTTTCAGCTAGTCCTCATTGTAGCCTTCTTGTCCTTTACTGCATGTCCAGAATTGCCAGAATTTCAGGATTCATTTGCAACAACATGGATGGAGCCAGAGGGTATTTTGCTCAGTGAAATAAGCCAGGCAGAGAAAGACAAGTACCAAATGATTTTCTTCATTTGTGGAGTATAATGACAAAGCAAAACTGAAGGAACAAAACAGCAGCAGACTCACAAACTCCAAGAAGGGACTAGCGGTTACCAAAGGGAAGCCAACTTTTCATTACTTTTATGTTTAGTATATTTTAAAATGTATATGTAAAACCTTTATGCTTATTTTATTATTATAGAGAAGAAGAAATTTCCATCTTAAAAATTCTTTCTTGAGGATGGGCATGCTTTTCTAATCTGCACAAAGGTGTTGTTAGGTAGAAAGATAGACATGAGCATCCAGAAAAAGGGATGATAAGGTTCAAAGAGGAAGCCACCCAAATTGCCCAGATAGGGGTCTCATGTGAAGACAACAAAGGCTTTGCAGGGAGATAACTTCCCCAACAAGATCCCAATTGGGGTACAATCCAGTGGAACTAATAACTGCCCAGGTCACACCTCAGCACAGGGAAAGGACAGGCTCACTTAGAGGGATGGCTGTATGGAAAGACGTGTCAATCAAATAACTCCACTTCGTAGGTAAAAGAGGTGCCTCCTAACTAGAATGTAGTTATTTTGGCCTCCCACTGAAAAGTTTGGGGCCTTTGTCTCCCTTGGCTCTGGCCCGCTCCTCCCTTGGAGTGTATTCAATAAAAACTTTCCCTCTGCTTCGCTATTGTGCCTCTGCCTTTCAGTTCTTAGTTGAGGTGGGGACAAGAACCAAGGAGAACAAACTCAACCCTTAACAGTGCTATGTGAGTGAACAACAGTGACAGTAATGCCACACGCAGATGTGATCTCAGTGTCCTAGGATCTCAACCGGTGCAGTACAAATAAAATAATAATTTTAGTAATGTAAAATTCTACTAACTGCACCCCTCACCTATTGACCCAGGAATCAACTCCTTTTCAAATGCTCATCAAATATTTTGTGCCATCTCCTGGGATATTACAGTCATATTACAGGAAATAAAGAGAAGTTATAAAAACAAACACCTCATGTACACACACACCAATGCATAATTACACATTTCTGATATGGCAAACTCGGGGAAGATGGGTCAGTAACAAGAGCTTTAACTGGTTGATGGAAACATGACAAGGGCACTAGAATGTGACTCTGGCTGTGCTTTGAGAACCACCGAAAAGTGGAAACAGAAGGTCCAAGAAGAGTAACTTCTATTGAATCCATCAAATGTCACAAGAAAATGTTACGACATGGTTTCCCAAGCTCTGGTCCTTTTGCCCTAAATTCTTGGAGACTTTTTCATTAAACCACCTATACAAATTTTTGCCATCTAAATTTTAATGATATACCTCTCGATACTGAACTTTGAAATTAAACCTAGATAAAAATACTAGTCAAGGGGATCGAGTTTATGGTTTTTTAAGAATTATTCCTACCTTTTGATGATCCTGTATGTGTTTACAAACAATACAGATTACCTGTTATCTTAATATTATTGTAAGTAAGCTTTTGATGAGCTAAATGGCTGTTGCTATGGAAAAAACCATAGGACATAAGTAACTGAAGGATTGTAGAATAGATGAATTGCAGAACATAGATAACTTGAGAACTCAAGGCATAGATGAAAATTCAGGATCTTCTGATAGCTAATTTTTTTCTAAAAAGTCTATTTTCAAAATCAAGCATAATTTTTATTCTTTGAGATGGCTCAATTACAACAGCTGTTGAATCAATTGTCCTGCCATATCTTTTATGTGAACATTATGGCAACAATTGGTAGAGTGGATTAATGAAAATATGGATGGTTATTTATGAGAAAATGTGGAAGAAGAACCAGAATCAACTGAATTCCCAAGCACTGAACCACCTGGAGGTTGAAACAGTCCCCCATGTGTGACAAGTTTATCTCTTCTTAATCAAGGTCCATAATAAATGAAGGTAAGGCATCAGAAATAGTTTATTATCATATACAGGAAGAAATATAAAATAGGAAGATAGGAATATGGACTGCTATTTGAGATATAATTCAAATACCTCTTGATTCTTAACTATTTTCCCTGGAAGCACACGGGAGATACTTTTTTTATCAGGGCATTGAAAAATAAATCAATAAAGTGAGCATCTGTGTTTTAAAAAGCCTTGTAGTGGATGATCTTGGTAGTCTCAGAATGCTAGTGTGATATTGCAATAGTAATGGACTCCCGAGATACCAAAGCATAGGTCTGGATGTTGCGGTAGAAGCAAAGAAGCAGAGCGATTCTCAAGTCAAGTTTGATATTACTTCCTTGGGTAGGAAATATAACCATCAACACGGTTTCATATGTAGGAAGATTGGGTGCAGCTAAATATTTGTGAAATTCTAAATAAGCAGTAAACTAAAATTAAGAAAAAATTTCCAGGCAAGGAGAAGCTTGATCTGAGTCTCAGGATACAGAGCCAGTGTCAGTCATTCAACCCGTACAGAATCAATTCACACACAAAAACCCTTCCAGGAAGTAGGTTTTTCTCTGGAGGAAACCCTTCAAACATTATAAGTGCACAGTGTGAATTTCTTCCCTAGCCTTCCCTAAATGTTGCTCATTGATGTCATTCACCAAGCTAACTACCCACTAGAAAAGAGAAAGTCCCAGACAATTTGGAAATTAATATGCACTGGCTCTAAGTTTATATTTTTTTCCTGAGAAAACAACATCACTTCCACTTATCAGAATGAAAAATAAAGTAGCCAAAAAATGAAATGGAGATAGTTATTTTACCCAAATTTGTTTCATGGCAGGTCAGTGGTAAGAGAATTTTCTTCAGTTCCAGAGTGTAATGGCAAAATAATTACATTGGTAACTTGATCCCTAAAGTAAGGACTATATTTTTGCAAGACAGTCTAAGAGGAAAGTCATGGATTACCTTTCCCCGTCAAAGAAGGAAACAAAACAATACCACATCTCTGAAAGAATTAAAAATTAACTACTAACATCAAAGACTCGAAAGAGTCAGGGTTGGTGAATCTTGTCAAATCTCCATTAACTTGTCAGTTTTGCAATTATTAAAGATACATTTATGTAGCATAATGACAATGAACTATTGAAGCCTTAATCTGACAGTGACTCCAATTACAGCTGCTATTTTAGGCATGGTTCTTTTTAGGAAAGCGAATCATCACAACCCCTTGCACTAGGAATACAACTATTAAACTGCTAAATGCCATTTATCTGCAAGTCAATAAACAGAGAAGGTCAGTACTATGTTCTACCAGGCAAAAATGCTATACATTTTTTACCTTCTTGCCACAGAGTTGAGTCAGCTCCCTGGTCCCATGCCAAAATTCAGTCCTCAGGAACTTCGATTGTCTTTACCACCTCAGGATTCATCACGCTAGTCCACAACAAAGATGACATAGTAATGATAGAGGAACCTCATCTCTACCGCTCAGATAAAAGCAGACTAAAGAGTAGGAAGAGAATCTCATGCAATTATGGAGGCACAGAAAAAAAGTTCTTTCAGTTTAGAAGATAAATAATTTTATGTCATGGGCCTACTTGATAATACCAATTATTTTGAATATATTTGTATTAATTTAATTTTAATAGCAATGTTTTAATTTCTTTAGGTTATCAATATATCATATTCCAAATGAAACTTCATTTTATAAATGTAACAGTAGACATTTATGTTTCATTTTTTGTGAAAGTATTTGGCATGTATTTTCTATCATACATCTTGATTTATTGTTTTTCACCTGCAGAATTAGGGGAGATCTTTCAGAACATTAAACTTTTGTTGCTGATATGTCTTGTGATATCTTGTCAAATCTGAGATTTTTATGAGTGTTTAGATATGTAATATGTATATCTGGGTAAGTCTTAAATAAAAAAGTTGAAAATGGAATCAACTTAGATTTTGAAAGTGATATGAATTCAATTTTATATAATTTTTTAAGCTTGTTTTTCATTAAGTCTGTGGGAAATATCATAATATATGAATTGATATTTTGCCAGTAAGTTCATCAGAAGTCTAAAAATCCCTCAAAAGACAGATATGATCAAGAATTTTTTACATGGTAAAATTTAAGAAGAATTCAAGCTGGTGGTGTAGGAAGATCCTGAGCTCACCTCCTTCCATGAACACAATAAATCTAAAACTAAAATATAAGAATTTCTTCTGAAGTGTCCCTAGAAACCGGATGAACAGAAACTGCATGACAAGGGAGATCACCAAGATGGTTAGAAGAGGCAGGGATACAGTATCGCTAAGGAAAAACCACACTCAATCACAGAGTTCCTCAGATGGGAGGGATCTCAAAGGTATGGAAATTTTCCCTGAGGGGCCAGAAATTTTAACTTCACCTCCGGCACCCGAAACCTGAGATGCTGCATAATAGAGACAAACTCCCCTAACGCCTGATTCTGAAAACTAACAGGGGGTACATCCAGGAAATCATGCAACTGTAAGGAAAGGAAAACCTCTTCTTAAAGAGCTCATGTGCAGGCTCATACCAATGGTAGTTTTTGTAGAACTAGAACTAGATCCTAAAATTTTCAATGAATGATAAAACACCCAAAATAGTCAAAGCAACCTGGAGAAAGCAGAACAAGTCTGGAGGTGTCATGCTCCTGAATTTCAAACTATACTATGACGTTATGTTTTACTAAGAAAGCAGTATGGTAGTGGCATAAAAACAGACACAAAGATCAATGGAACAGAATAGAGAGCCCAGAAATAAACCCATGCATATACGGTCTAACTAATCTATGACAAAGGAGGCAAAAATATACAATGCAGAAAAGACAGTCTCTTCAACAGAGGTTGGAAGGAAAACTGGACCACTACATGCAAAAGAATAAAACTGGAACACTTTCTTATGCCATATTCAAAATAAACTAAAAAATGGAAGACTGAAATTTAAGACCTGGAACCATAAAACTCCTAGAAGAAAACATAGGCAATAAGCTTTTTGACATTGGTTTTAGGAATATTTTTTTGGATGTGTCTCCTCAGGCAAGGACAGCAAAAACAAAAATAACCTAATGCGACTACAGCAAACTAAAAAGCTTCCACACAGCAAAGGATACCATCAACAAAATGGAAAGGTAACCTAATGAAAAGGAGAATATATTCACAAACGATATATCTTATAGGAGGTTAATATCCAAAATATATAAGGAGCTCATACAGCTCAATATCAAGACAAATAAACAATCTGATTAAAAAATGGGAGACAACTTGAATAGACATTTTCCTGAAAACATAAAGATGGCCCAAAATGCATAAAAATATGCTTAACATCACTAGCCATCAGGGAAATCCAAATCAAAACAGCAATTAGATATCATCTCAAATCTGTTGGAATGGCTAGTATCAAAAAGACAAGAAACAACAAGTACTGATGAGGATTGGGGAGAAAGGGAGACCTTGTGCACTGCTTATAGGAATGTAAATTGGTGTAAACACTATGGAAAACAGTATCGCAGTTTCTCAAAAAATTAAAAATAGAACTGATGATCCAGCAATTCCCCTTCTAGGTATTTATATGAAGAAAACAGTGTATGAATAATTATAAAAGATGTATGCACTCCTGTGTTCACCACAGCATTATTTACAATAGCCAAGAATGGATGCAGCCTAAGTGTCCATCAGTAGATGAGTGGATAAAGAGGAGGTGGAATATATATATACATATACGCCAAAAAAAGAATGAAATCTTGCCATTTGTGACATGGATGGACCTAAAGAGAATTATCCTAAGTGAAATAAATCAGAGAAAAGCAAATACCATATGATTTCACTTACATGAGGAATACAAAAACAAACAAACAAATGAACAAACAGAACACAACAAAACAAAGTGGAACTAGACTCATTAATACAGAGGGCAAAAAATGGTTTCCAGAAGGGAGGGGAGTGGGGGAACGGACAAATAGGTGAAGGGAATTAAGAGATACAATCTTCCACTTATAAAATGAATAAGACGTGGAAATGTAATGTAAAGCTGTAAAGCATAGGGAATATAGTCAATAATATTGTAACAATTTTGTGTGGTGATGGTAACTAGACTTATTGTGATAACCATTTTGTAATGTAAATAACCACTGAATCACTGTAATACACCTGACTAATATAATGTTTTATGTTAATTACTCTTCAATGAAATATAAAAAAAGAGAAAATTAAGTTGTTTATATAAAAGAAAGTCTAAAAGATATGTCTCCAAAAGTCCACATCTTAGAATAAAGTGAGGAGAAGAGGCAAGGATCGTGTTCTAGAACCAGTGTTTGACAGAAGAATCTATTCTGTCAAGCCAGTGACTCATGCAGGACTCTGCTATATACACAACCAAGAAGAAATGTGTACTCACTCAGCTGTTACTCTAAGCTGCACTTCGCCTTGCTGTATCAAACTGGGGTAAGGAATCTATGCCTTGTCTTGCCATCTGCTTCCACAGCCCTCTAGGTTTGTTCACCCCGGGACAACCTTCTAGGCTGGTTACATACATTCTATCATTAAACTGACAGGACAGTTCTATTATAGAGGTATTAGTATTCTCCCCATTTTATAGAGACAGAAACCAAAGCTTGCCATTCACCCAAGGTTGCAAAGTAAATGGCAAAAATGGAATTCAGAACTAATCCCAAACCCATCTCTTTTAAAAGTAGCTAAGGGTATGCTAGTAAATCACCACAGTGCAAAAATAAAAAATTATCTGTGTTCTATTTGCTTAAGGATCAGTGAGGCAGTTTCAGATATTTCTGTGAGTCATCTTCACAGAGTCTTAAACTGGACCAAGCCTGAGAAAAATTGTTAAATAAAGAAAGTTTTAATGTTTTCTTATAAATTTCTAGCTTCTAACTTAACTTTCCTTACCTCCACTAGTGGGTATCTGTTTTACCCCTAAGCAACTCCATTGTGGTTTAGTTCTTGTCCTTTTCTTCTTGTCCAACCATATTCTCAATTCAAGAACCAGTATCAGACAATAAAAATGACTGAGATAAGTTCAGGCTTAACTTTACAAGAAACATTTACATTTAAAAGCTTTAAAATCACAAGACAAACAATGTATTTGTAGGGGAATCACTCATTAACCTTTGAATAAAAAAGCTACTTTGGCATGGGTAGTAGCAGTCCCCATAGGGAGATCAGAACCATAGCAGTCAACATTTTGCAAAAATTAAAACAAATATTTAAAAATGGGTTACCCTTTGGTGTACTTCAACATGGATTGAAAAGTCATTTTCCTAGTAGAATGAATCCAGGGACAGGAATAGTTTACCTGCACTGAATAAAGATTAAATGAATGGTGGTGGAGGAACATAAGTTACATTTTGAGGATGAATTTTGATGATTTTTACAAGATTTATTTGTTATTGCAAGAAAGCAAAAATTGCAATTAAAATGAATGATGAATAAATGAATTGTAGCACATTTATACAATTGTAATATGAAAATGAATGAACCATAAGTACAAATATAAACATAAGATTGAGGAGAAAAAGCTAATAGCAGAAGAATATATTCACATGTTGCAATTTATAAAATATTCAAGACTGGAAAATTAAGCAACATATTGCTTGGGAGTGTGTAATACCTATATTAAAGCTGTAAGAGAAATAAGTGAAATTCAGTATAGTGTTCACATACGGTTGGAATAAAGAGTGATTCAAAAAAGTAAAACAAGAGTTTTCAAGAGTGTTGATAATATTCCAACTCTTAAAATGGACAGTGTATAATGTACTCTAATGTATAATGTACATATTAGTGTTTATTAGTTTTTAACTTTAAATGATACATATTTCATAGTACATAAATATTCTATAAAATAGGGAAAAACAAGAAATGGAATGGAGAATTTGGCTATGTGATCAATGATGTGGTTCTGGTCAGGTCCAACAAATTTGTTCATAAAAGTAGAACAGATAAAGAAGAATCCCATGAATTCCTGACTGTAGCTATGATTCATTTGATGAGATACTATGTTTATTGCTTAACTGCATTAACTGTACCTAAGTTAATGCTTTTCAAAATTGCAAATGCATGTACTTTACAAAGGAAAACATTATTTATATCCATTTAGATAACTGGTTCAGTTGAAGAGACTCATTTTTGAAAAATAACATTTTCAATGGAGAAAACATATGTTACAACAACCTGCAGTTAATCTACGTTGTAGATTACTTAGTCATTTTTGCCTCTCATTATATCCTATGGTATTGCTATTTTCATTGCTTTTTTAAACTTTTCTCAGGAGGATGCAGAAAAGAATCCAAGGAAGGTAAAATCCAGAATTCATCAGATTTAAGAATAATGAATCCCTCATTATTAATATCATATACCTAATTCTAAACCTAAAAATGACTCATACTCTTTTCTTATTTGGAAAGAGTAAAAAGAAAATTGATTTCTGAACTAGTGCCAGGCTTCTGTTTGTAACTACCTAACCACTGCAATGATTTCTATGCCAATGCAGTTTTGAAAATCGTTCTCACAGATGTTGATTCCTGCTTTTACAGACATTTAAACCAAACTTATCTTCCTAATTTGCCTATGCTGTCAGCAAGCTGTGATTTGGTGTAACCTCTGCCAGAGCTTTCCCTCCAGTAAATGGAACAGCCAGGGTGGGGCTTCATTTCCAGGGACTGTGTAAACCGAGAGCTTAACTAATTACACTATCATTTAAAATAAATCTTTGATGCACTATCTTAAAGAATTAATATAGTATGAAGGAAAATCACTTCAAGCAAGATGGCTTCATTTCATTCTGGAAGGCTCGGAAATCTGATGTGCAATAAACCGGCTGACAGACCATTAGAGAGCAAGCAGGAGTGACATTCCAAGCAAGCATTTCCACAGCCTCATCCAAAATGTGCTGAAATGACAACAGTGAATATGTATTAGAAATTTAATTTAGTCTCCTAAGTGACCTTGATCGTCAGTTGGGCAGTATCTGAGATAGTGTTTTCAAGTATATTTATGAATGCCTAAAGCAGGAGATAGAAAAAAGAATCCCTCAAACTGCTACCCTGAAGATTTCTTGGATTAAGAAAGAAAATGAAAAAGACCAGTTAGATTCATTAATAATTCAACATCTTTCTGATTTTAAAATCCCCTCCAGTCAAAATCTTGACTTACTTTTTTTCAGAAAATTCTTATAGTGAGTGCTCTAAGGCATTAATGAAATGTTTACAAAGATTGTTTCTTTTATTTGTGTTAAAATTGTACCCTTCCATTATGTCTCTGCTAATCTGTCTGGAAAATCCAGACTTCCTGGCACCTGCATGTAGTAGATCCTTTTGTTATTGGTTTTTCACTCACTTGCTACCACATCACTAGTTTTCCAATGCATAGTAAGTGGCTCAGATAAAAACCATACATAAATAACATATAGAGAAATCTTTTAATTTTCAAAATAACTTTTTTCTATTAATAAAACCATCACCGAAAATATCTTAAGTAAATTTTTAGTTTCCTTATCTTATAAGAAGAATAAACCCCCATATTAAAACCATCTCACAATAACACAAATTTTATTATTTTGAAAATCATGAATACGTCTTCTTCATGTACACTGAGTCTCTGAAGATGCATGTCATCCTTATTTTAATATACATATAATTCATATCATATACCATGTACAAATATTTTAATCGTTGGATGTTTGTGTGCATTGCACACATGTATTTATAACAATTGGAAAATGTCCTTTTATTTAACAATTATTTAATGAGCACTTATTATGTGCCAGGAACTGTGCAATGCACTAAAGATTCTTTAATGAACAGAAAGCAGTCTCTTGCTAGAAGAAGCTTACTATATAGTGGTATCTTGCCAACAAATAAATAAGAAACTGGTAGAGAGTAATGTTATTATATGGACAAATATGGAGTGTTATATGAGCATAGGTAGAAATTCAACCCTGTCTTGAGGAGTGGCAACAGGCCTCTCAGAAGTTGCAATGTCTACATTGAGTTCTGCAAAATAATTAGAATTCAACCCAGCAGTTTTATGTGGGTTTAGGCTTTGGAACAGGGTAGTTTATCATGGGAATAGACTTCTGAAAAGAAAGAATATGTATATTTTAGAATGTTGAAGTGATAGATTATTTTGCATGTAAAGACCTTCCTAGCATTTAATAATATACAGTTTTACTTATGTAAATATATAAGTCTAAAAAGATATATATAGTGCATTACCAAAATTCATGGATGTAGTTCAGCATACAGTAAGGAAGGAGAGTTTAAGGAGGTGTTTTTTTAACCTGAAGCTTATAGAAAGCTCTGAAAGACTTCATCTTATTCATGGAAATTCATCCAAAACTCACTGGTAGTTCTCACTTAACATCTCCTGCCGTGATTCTTTGGGAGACTATCCTCTCCTCCCAGACTACAAGCCTTCTGAGGGTACAGTATGTATTTACTGCTTTTTTGCAGATTTTCCAGCCCAGAGTATTATATGCAGCATAGAGGTAAGTTTGAAAAAGTAAATGATTGCACTTGGGCAAATATTTATGACATGTATGTAAATTAGCTATTTCATGTTTTCAAGGAAAGAAAACATAATTTTGAAATACATTTTCACATGATACTGCCATTTTTGCTTTCATTTCCGAAATGAAAATTTTGGAAAAGTTTAAGTAATAGATACTCAAAAGCTACTCTTTCAAATTTTCTCCTTTTTCTATTACTTAATACCAAGTTCTACCTAATTCCAAAGTAGAGAGCATATATCAATAGCACATTACCTATAACCATTTCTAATTTACAGTTTCCTTCCTCTTATAATAATTGGATATTATAATCTCTTTTTACGGACGTACTCAGTTGAGTGCATTCCTCAGACAAGTTGAGGCTCACGGCAATGGCAGACTCTGCTTTGTTTTTCTGACCCAACTGGCCTTCAGTCTGTGTTGATTTTAAAAGGGCATAGAGTTTATATCTGAGAGGAAGTAATCTAAATCTTTTGAAATGTTCTCTTTATCTGTCAGCACTCAAGTATACACATGACTGAAAAAGCACAAATAATCACATATACCACAAAGTAAAGCATGGGCTGATAGCTATGTAAAATTGGTATTTAAACAACCTTCAGATGGGTATCTTGATGATTCCATAATATTTCTAGATTGGTATACACTGTTGAACTTTGGGAAGAGAGGATATGTTTTTTTCTTTTCCTTGATTATGCAAAAATGGTCACAATTCCTCTAAATTTAAGTTATATGGCTTTTTTAAAGATATTTTAAAATGACACATAATTGGAATTTTCAAATCTAAAAGCTTTGGCAAAAAACCTAAAAGCTTGTAAAAACAAAACAATTCTACATACATCACAGAGATGGGTGTTTTTAAAGTTAGGCTATTTTTAAGTGCTTTTCTTTCATATTGATAGCACATCCAATTACAATTTTAAATTGGTTGGGGTTTTCTACATTTCACATAGATTTTAAAATCTCAAATAAAAGATAAAAACTTCATGGTAGAATTTTATAGACAACAAACTTTCAGAAAATGCCCAGGGGATGCTAAAGAGTCTGCTTAATTTCTTACACCTCCATCTACAACCTTGTGTAATAAATATCATTGCTATGGATGATAACATGAAATTACCAAAACTCAGTCAATAAGCACATATATTGCTCTTGAGTGCACTGTATATACTAAGGAGAATATTTCAGTTTCAGTAAGAGACAATTCCTGAACCCAGCTAACTGGCTTAGGGACCTCTTGTATGAATTCATGTAGCAGAAATGTGCAAACCCTTCTATCACAGTGCTTGTCACATTTCCTTCAATTATGCATTTACTTACTCATTTTCCTCTTGCACAAAAGTCCCTTGAAGCAGAGACAGTATTTTTTAAGGCTTTTATCTACAGTGCCTAGCATAGCGCTAGATAATAAGAGCTTAGGAAATGTTTGTTGCATGCATGCATGAGTGAATGAAAACATAAAAACATTTATACAGTTTTAATCTAAGAAAATTCAGTTGACAAATATTCTCATCTTCCAAAGAAAAAAAGTATTTTATTAATTTCTTATTCAACTGAGAATGTGATGTCATCATTTATTACAATCTTATAATTGAATCATTTTTAGCATAAAAACATTACTACAGGATATGGTACATTACAAAAAATGAACCATGATGCTTCTTAAAATTCATTTTAATGTATTGTCCCTCTAAGTAATGTGATATCATAAGTGCATTTAGTGCTGGTTAATGTTTCTCATTATTATGATCATTTCAACATCCCATTGATGACAGTTATATTTGCTGACCTTCTAAATCTAAATTATGACCTCATACTCGACCTCTGGAGAGTTAAAAATATAACAGAGGAAATGAAAAAGAGTGGCAATAATAATCCCTTTTAATGAATTATTATTTTTGCAACCCATTTGATATTTAGATATATATGTGTGCATTTCCCAGTAAGTAAATACATAAAATATTTTTTTACCATTACAAAGGTAATACATATTTGTTATAGATAATGCTGAGATATAAAAAGGAAAGAAGAAAAAAGTGCATTTATAGTCTAATGGAAAAAAGATACTCACTGTCTAACATGACAGTTTTCCTTTCACTCTCTTATCCATGTAAAAGTTTATGAGGTTTAAGTCATAACACACTTATTTACACTACATAGCAGATGTTTTCTCATAATCATTCATTCATTCCTTCGGCAAATGTATTTTAGCATCCACTATATGCCAGTCACTTTTCTGGGTACATACATCAGTGACAAATATTAGGCCTTATTTCCCACATGCAGCTAAACCGTGGGGGTCTATAAAAATAAAAATAAATCATTAAACTATGTAGTGTTAGAAAATGCCATAGGAAAAGCTGAAGCAGAGAAAGAGGACAGGCTATCAAGGAAGGAGGTTAAGTGAGCAGGCTACTTTTGAAAATACCTTTAAAGAAAGTGAAAGAATGAGGCCCAAAGAAATAAGGAAGTAGAATAATAATTGTGAGGAAACAGGAAGGAGGTCAGTGTGGCTGGAATAAAGGGGAGTTGGTAGATTGTATTGAGAACAGAATACTATAAATCAAAGGTGAGAGCAAGGAGACCGAATAGGAGCTATCAAAATAATCCAGGTAAAAAATTATGTTGGTTTAAACCAGAGGGGAAGCAGTGACAGTGGGGAGAACTAATTGAATGCTGCATATATTTTGAAAATACAGCCAATAGAATTTGTTGACATTAAAAATAGAGTATGAGAGAATGAGCATCCAGCCATTCATCTGCATCTATTTTTATATTTAGACAAGTGTGATATCAGCAGCTGAAAAAATATGTGAGATGAAGTTTTGGAGGTTTGGGCATAGGGGGATAAAGTGTGAAATGGAATCTTGAAGACTGACAGACTCAGTATAATAGAAAGCAGTATGATTGTCTAGGGCCCTATTAGGTTCACTGTCACATATCTAGGGAGAAATCAGTTAGAACAATAGTATATTTTTCTTCAGTCACAGATATCATGCATGGTATAGAGAGATTTGAACTGGGATTGGGACTGTGATGAAGCAAAAGATAAGGAATTTGATGTTGCATCCAAGGAGGAAACTAATGAATAATTAATCATGGAGTTGACATTGGGTAAGGAAGAAAATGAGCACATGAGAGGTCAAAGAGAGAGAGTGAAGATGTTGAGGGTCAAAGTGTTTTATATTCTAGTGAGGTCATAGGGTTGGATTCAGGCTTCAAGAGAGGAATCTGGGAAGATTGGAGGAGTTAGAAAGAGTGATATTTGAAAGAGAGATTGTCAAAGGGGTGCAATTATTAGTAACCTCTTCACCTGTTATTTGAAAAACAGGCCATAGCCTCCAAACTGCCTATACACACTATTTCAACTCCATCATATATCACCCTTCATCCTGTCTGTTTACTATGCTTCAACCAAACTGGCCAATTATTTTCTTCCTTGAATTCATCACATTCTTTTCTCTTATAGGCCATGGCCTTACTTTCTCTTTAACATGGAGCACCCAGTGTCCAAATCTTTAAATGCCTAGATCAAAGAAAACCATGGACTGTTTTCTCTGACCATCCAACTTCATGCTGTCTCTACTCAAATCCCCTCCTTACACATGCCATGCATGAACACAACGACACACACTCTTTTTTCCGTCATTCTGTTTTACTTTATTTGAATGAGTTATAATGATCAAAATTTATCTGGAATGTTTATTTACTTCTAATTTTCTGTCTTTTTTCCTATATATTTCTCTAAACAAAATGTTAGCCCTGGATTAGCAAAAGCCTTGTCTATTTGAATTTTCTCTGTGTGTGGCAGAGTTAGTAGGAATGAAAAAAGGCATGAAAAAATGTGAAAGTTAAAAATTTACACTCCTGCCCATAGTGAACAAGTATGCCCAGTTCTTCACATCCTTGACATAATTTCCTGTTTTCATTTAAAAATTTGTGGCTAATTGAGTAATCTATAAATGCTGTCATGTTGTTTCTACATTTTTTTATGTTTACAGAAATGTCAATTACCAGCAAAATTCAGTTTCAGTCTGAATTACCTGAAATATTATTCTTCCATATACACCTACACATTTATTGTATTTTGTGCAGTGAGAAGTTAAGCTTACAGCATGATTCTTCTATTTGTATTACTTGTAGAATTGCTGTTTTTCAACTATGCTATAAATTATATATAACATATATAATACCTGGGGTACATTTGCAGTTTATTTTTTCCTTTAAGCCAAAGTATTATGTAATATTAATCTGGGAAAATTCATAGGCTTCCTTTATCCTAAGAAAAAAATGTACTATTTTTGAATATCACCTTGCTTATTGCCTTTTGGTGCATTTGTTTCAGAAAAAAAAGGCAGTCTTTTATAGACATTATTCACAAAGATAAATGAGTTTAAAGTAGGTTTTTATTGCCCACTTGAACTTAATGGATTCTAGCACAAAGAATGAAATAGAATTTACACTGTGTCATTTACATTGGCAATAAATTGGTAAGACTCACAAGACTCTCATCTGATGGTATTGCTTGCCAATATAAAATATGATCTTTGGATTATGTGTGGCCCATTACAGTTTGTACCTAGATGAAAATTCTGCCTTTCAAACTAATAAAATCTCATGGTATGGACATTAATGTCTCAGGTCAAACTATTAATGAGGACTATGTAGTGCCTCCTGGGAAATCCTTAGTTTTCATTCAAACTTCGTAAATGTTGGATCAGATTGCCTACTACTCTAAATTATCTTAGTTGTTTTCTGATGCAGACACTTATTTTGCCAGAATTTGAGTCAAACTGACTTCAGTATCATCAACTATATTTCTATGATTAAACCAATAAATTAAAATGTCTCATTACATATAATATGAAAATCATTGTACAATACCACCATATTTATCAATACCAGTCTATAGCCACACAGTTTCTGATTAAGTATGTAGATTAAAAAGTTCATCCAGTAAAAATCACAAAACCATAAAGTGATAGAACAAAAAGAATATTTGGGGTAACACCTCTAAAATCATATTAAATGTGTGAGGTGATAGACCATTGAAAAACAACTCAATTTATCATCATAAACTTATTTCACAAATTTGTTGAGCATATTTGAAAGGTGATTTTAACTCTGTTGCTTTTATATTAGATCCTTCTTTTACTTTTTTGATACCTATTGACTTACAGAAATAGACTTCAAGAGGAAATTCTATATGTAGATCAAGAGCTTTTTATAAAAAATTGTTCATGAGGTTACATGAATAATGACAGTGATAGATTTTTAATGAATTAAAGATAAGAGACACCACAAGGTATTACACTGAGTTGATGAAGCTACAAGTTTTAAATGAATAAATTCAAAAAAGTTAAATTTTCATTAACTAAATGAAATAAATAGAGTAAAATTCATTAAGTAAAATAATAAAAATCCAATGAAGTTATACACATTGAACAGTCAGTGTTAATATGAGGATAAATTAGATTTGCCTTCTTTCATAACTCAGTCCAACAGGAAAGAAAGAAATGTGAATAGAAAATTAAAATGCAATGTTAGACTTCTGGTATAAGATGGCAGACTTGCCACATGAAAGCATTTACTCTACAAAGAAATAAAAGGCATCCTGATTGATAAGGAAGAAGTTAAACTGTCACTGAAGATGACATGATATTGTACATAAAAAACCCTAAAGATTCCACTCCAAAACTACTAGATCTAAATCTGAATTCAGCAAAGTTGCAGGATACAAAATTAATACACAGAAATCTGTTGCATTCCTATTCACTAATGATGAACTAGCAGAAAGAGAAATCAGGAAAACAATTCCATTCACTATTGCATCAAAAAGAATAAAACACCTAGGAACAAACCTAACCAAGAAAGTGAAAGACCTATACCCTGAAAATGACAAGACACCCATGATAGAAATTAAAGAAGATACCAATAAATGGAAATACATCCCATGCTCATGGATAAGAAGAATTAATATAGTCAAAATGGCCATCCTGCCTAAAGCAATCAACAGATTCAATGCAATCCCTATCAAAATACCAAAAACATTCTTCAACAAACTAGAGCAAATAGTTCTAAAATTCATATGGAACCACAAAAGACCCCAAATAGCCAAAGCAATCCTGAGAAGGAAGAATAAAGCAGGAGGGGACTATGCTCCCTGACTTCAAGCTCTACTACAAAGTCACAGTAATCAAGACAATTTGGTACTGGCACAAGAACCATGGACCAATGGAACAGACTAGAGAACCCAGATATAAACCTAAGCATATATGGTCAACTAATATATGATAAAGAAGCCATGAATATACAATAGGGAAATGACAGCCTCTTCAACAACTTGTGTGGGCAAAACTGGACAGCTACATGCAACAGAACGAAATTGGATTATTGTCTAACCCCATACACAGAAGTAAACTCAAAATGGATCAAAGACCGAATGTAACTCATGAAACCATAAAACTCTTAGAAGAAAACATGCAAAAATCTCTTGAATATAAACATTAACACCTTTTTCCTGAATGCATTTCCTCAGGCAAGGGAAACAAAAGCAAAAATGAACACATGGGACTACATCAAGCTAAAAAGCTTCTGTACAGCAAAGGACACAATCAGCAGCAGAACAAAATGGCATTCTACAGTATGGAAGAATATATTTGTAAATGACTTATCTGACAAAGGGTTAACATCGAAAATATATAAAGAACTCATATGCCTCAACACCCAAAAAGCAAATAACCCAATTAAAAAATGGGCAGAAGATATGAACAGATAACTCTCCAAAGAAGAAATTCAAATGGCCAAGAAGCACATGAAAAGATGCTCCACATTGCTAATTATCAGGGAAATGCAAATTAAAACCACAATGATATATAACCTCACACCAGTTAGGATAGCCAACATTGAAAAGACTAGGAACAACAAATGCTGGCAAGGATGTGGAGAAAGGGGAACCCTCCTACACTGCTGGTGGGAATGTAAACTAGTTCAACCATTATGGAAAGCAATATGGAGGTTCCTCAAAAAACTGAAAATAGAAATACCATTTGACCCAGGAATTCCACTCCTAGTTATTTACCCTAAGAATATAAGTTCTCAGATTCAAAAAGACTTCTGCACTCCTATGTTCATTGCAGCATTATTTAAATAGCCAAGACATAGCTAAGACATGGAAGCAACCTAAGTGTCCATCAGTAGATGAATGGATAAAGAAGAAGTGGTACATATATACAATGGAATACTATTCAGCCATAAGGAAGAAACAGATCCTACCATTTGCAACAACATGGAGGGAGCTAGAGGGTATTGTGCTCAGTGAAATAAGTCAGGCAGAGAAAGACAAATACCAAATGATTTCCCTCATTCGTGTAGTATAACAACAAAGTAAAACTGAAGGAACAAAACAGCAGCAGACTCACAGACTCCAAGAAGGGACTAGCAGTTACCAAAGGGGATATGTGGGGGAGGGCAGGTGGAGAAGGAGGGAGAAGGGGATTGAGGGGGGGTATTATGGTTAGTACACATGGTGTGAGGGAGGTCAAGGGGAAGACAGTGTAACACAGAGAAGACAAGTGGTGACTTTCTGACATCTTACTACACTGAAGAACAGTGACTGCAGTGGAGTATGGGGGGGACTCGATAATAAGGCTGAATATAGTAACCAGTTTGTTTTTGTTGTGAAACCTTCATAACAGTGTATATCAATGATACCTTAATAAAAAATAAATAAATAAAGCATTTACTCTTTCTCCTGAGTCCACATTCAAATGATAGCAATGGTATTGTGTTTTAATGTATAAACTCTTTATTTTGAGGACAATGAAGGGGAAACACCATGAGATGAAGTATGTCTACACAATTTGGGGGCCGAAAAAGAAAAACAATAGAGTGCTGTAACAAACTTAATAGAATTCACGTGTTACTATTATGGAAATATTACCCATTTGACATACATTCTTTTATATACTCAATGCTAATGTTTAATTGTTCCAATACTTGTCAATTAATGACAATTATTGTTCCAAATATCCAATCATAATTTAGCAATTCTCGTAAGTTTTCCTGGAGATCCCTCATGTTGCCTCACCTCCACCTTTTAATTTGGAACCGTGGTTCCCTAGGTTTAGTCCAAACACAAAAACAGTATTAAATATAAATGTGAAAAATCAAGACAATGTAGAGAAATAGTTAAACATATAAGTACTGTAATTAATATCCCAGAGAAATAACCTTCCATGAAATAAGGAGGAGAAATCCTTGGGGAATGATAAACTATAGTAAAGAGCTCTCATCAATAATATGTATCATGGACAAAGTAGGAGAAAAATCAATAGGCCTTTTGGAAGAAAAAGTTAAAGGTATCTTTCAGAAAGTTTGACAAAACCTAAGGGTATGAAACTGTGACTAAAAAAAAAAAAAAACAGCATCAACCTCCAATATAAATGCCAAATAGAATTTAGCAATACAGATCAGAGAGGAAATGTGTTATATATCATCAAGGACCTGGAGGAAATAGAACTCTCAGCCCTGCTGATACAAGTGTTAAATGGTACAACCAATTTGGAAGATGCTTGGTACTTTCTGCTAAAATGAGATACAAACGTAAATATATCCTATTTCCAAGACATTCTACTCATAGATATGGAGCACGGCTGAACTAGAATGGGACAAGGGCAAAAATAATCATGCAAGCATTTCTGTAATAATCCAAAACTTGAAACAATCAGAAGTCCATAAATTGCAGACTAGAAAATAAATCGGGATTTATTCATTTTATCAAACATCATAAAGCAAGAGAAGGACCATGCTAGAACTACAGTTAGCAGTATGAGTGAATATCAAAAACATGATGTACAGTGAAAAAAGGTTATGTAATTTATTATTCTACTTCATATTCCAAATAGGCAAAACTAATATATAGTACTAGACATTGATAATGGTTACTTTCAGGGAGATGATAATAATAACTGGATGGTGATGCAAGAGGCACTCTTGTAGTGCAAATAAATTTATTTATTTGAATAGAAATTTGCATAGACAATTTTATGATGTGATAAACATACACTGATGATTTGCATACTTTTCTGTATATATGTTAAGCTTCAATAACATATTTATCAAAAATATGATTTACACATAGAGGGATAAACAAAATTTAGAGATAATAATAAATAACAGACTAAAAGCACATTTGAGTGAATCACAAGTAGAAGTGTTACAAGACAACAGAGAAAGGTATGAGAATTTAAATAGGGATTCATGTTAATAAATTGAGAACAAACTACTTTTAAGTCCGTCAGGTATCAGTAGCTAAATTCTTACCAGAAAAGAGATGACCTGTAAAAACCCTAAAAGCACCTTAGCTGGAAATTTTTCCAGAAAATATTTGATTCATTATTTGGTAGGTTTATTTATTTATTTATTTATTGTTTGTTTGTTTGTTTGTTCTTTAATAGTTTATTTTGGTATCATTAATCTACAATTACATGTGCAATATTATGGTGATTAAACTACCCCCTTCATGAGGTCCCCCACCAACCCCAATACAGTCAGTGTCCATCAGCGTAGTGAGATGCTATAGAATCACTACTTGTCTTCTCTGAGTTGTACAGCCCTCCCCATGCCTCCCCAACATTACATCTGCTAATCGTAATGCCCCTTTTTCCCCCTTGTCCCTCCCTTCCCACCCATCCTCCCCTGTCCCTTTCCCTTTGGTAACTATTAGTCCATTCTTGGGTTCTGTGAGTCTACTGCTGTTTTGTTCCTTCAGTATTTTTCTTAGTTCTTGTACTCCACATATGAGTGAAATCATTTGGTACTTCTCCTTTTCGGCGTGGCTTATTTCACTGAGCATAATACCCTCTAGCTCCATCCAGGTTGTTGAAAATGGTAGGATTTGTTTTCTACTTATGCCTGTATAATATTCCATTGTGTATATGTACCACTTTTTCTTTATCGATTCATCTACTGATGGACACTTGTTTGCTTCCATTTCTTGGCTATTGTAAATAGTGCTGCGATAAACATAGGGGTGCATCTGTCTCTTCCAAACTGGGCTGCTGTGGTCTTAGGGTGAATTCCTAGGAGTGGAATTCCTGGGTCAAATGTTATTTCTATTTTGAGTTTTTTGAGGAACCTCCATACTGCTTTCCACAATGGTTGAACTAATTTGCATTCCCACCAGCAGTGTAGGAGGGTTCCCTTTTCTCCACATCCTTGCCAACGTTTGTTGTTTGTGTTTTGGATGTTGGCCATCCTCACTGGTGTGAGATGATATCTCACTGTGGTTTTAATTTGCATTTCTCTGATGATTAGTGATGTGGAACATCTTTTCATGTGCCTGTTGGCCATCTGAATTTCTTCTTTAGAGAAGTGTCTATTCATGTCCTCTGCCCATTTCTTAATTGGATTATTTGCTTTTTGTTTGTTGAGGTGTTTGAGTTCTTTATATATTTTAGATGTCAACCCCTTACCGGATACATCATTTCTGAATATATTCTCCCATACTGTAGGATGTCTTTTTGTTCTACTGATGGTGTCCTTTGCTGTACAGAAGCTTTGCAGCTTGATATAGTCCCACTTGTTCATTGTTGCTTTTCTTTCCCTTGCCCGGGGAGATATGTTCATGAAGAAGTCGCTCATGTTTATGTCCAAGAGATTTTTTGCCTATGTTTTTTCTAAGAATTTTATGGTTTCATGACTTACATTCAGGTCTTTGATCCACCTTGAGTTTACCTTTGTGTATGGGGCTAGATAGTAGTCCAGTTTCATTCTCTTCCATGTAGCTGTCCAATTTTTCCAACACCAGCTGCTGAAGAGGCTGTCATCTCCCCATTGTATATCCAAGGCTCCTTTATCAAATATTAATTGACTGTATATGTTTGGGTTAATGTTTGGATTTTCTACTCTGTTCCACTGGTCTGTGGGTCTGTTTTTGTGCCAATACCAAATTGTTTTGATTACTGTGGCTTTGTAGTAGAGCTTGAAGTCAGGGAGCGTAATTCCCCCAGTTTTATTCCTCCTTCTCAGAAATGCTTTGGCTATTCAGGGTCTTTTGTGGTTCCATATGAAGTTTAGAATTATTTGTTCCAGTTCATTGAAGAAAGCTGTTGGTAGTTTTATAGGGATTGCGTTGAATCTTTAGATTGCTTTAGGTAGTATAGCCATTTTGACAATATTTATTCTTCCTAGCCAAGATCATGGGATGCATTTCCATTTGTTAGTTTCCTCTTTAATTTCTCTTAGGAGTGTCTTGTAGTTTTCAGAGTACAGGTCTTTCACTTCCTTCGTTAGGTTTATTCCTAGGTATTTTATTCTTTTTGATGCAATTGTGAATGGAAATATTTTCCTGATTTCTCTTTCTGTTAGTTCATCGTTAGTGTATAGGAAAGCAACAGATTTCTGTGTGTTAATTTTGTATCCTGCAACTTTGCTGAATTCAGATATTAATTCTACTAGTTTTGGAGTGGAGTCTTTAGGGTTTTTTATGTACAGTATCATGTCATCTGCAAATAGTGACAATTTGACTTCTTTACCAATCTGGATGCCTTGTATGTCTTTGTTTTGTCTGATTGCCATGGCTAGGACCTCAAGTACTATGTTGAATAACAGTGGAGAGAGTGGGCATCCCTGTCTTGTTCCCGATCTTAGATGAAAAGCTTTCAGCTTCTTGCTGCTAAGTATGATGTTAGCTGTGGGTTTGCCATATATGGCCTTTATGATGTTGAGGTACTTGCCATCTATACCCATTTTGTTGAGAGTTTTAATCATGAATGGATGCTGAATTTTGTCAAATGCTTTTTCAGCATCTATGGAGATGATCATGTGGTTTTTGTTCTTCTTTTTTTTGATGTGGTGGATGATGTTGATGGATTTTCGAATGTTGTACCATCCTTGCATCCCTGGGATGAATCCCACTTGATCATGGTGTATGATCCTCTTGATGTATTTTTGAATTCGGTTTGCTAATATTTTGTTGAGTATTTTTGCATCCACGTTCATCAGGGATATTGGTCTGTAGTTTTATTTTTTGGTGAGGTCTTTGCCTGGTTTTGGTATTAGAGTGATGCTGGCTTCATAGAATGAGTTGGGAAATATTCCCTCCTCTCTATTTTTTGGAAAACTTTAAGGAGAATCGGTGTTATTTCTTCTCTTTATGTCTGGTAGAATTCAGAGGTGAATCCATCTGGTTCGGGGGTTTTGTTCTTTGGTAGTTTTTTGATTACCGCTTCAATTTCGGTTCTGGTGATTGGTCTGTTTAGTTTTTCTGTTTCCTGTTTGGTCAGTTTTGGAAGGTTGTATTTTTCTAAGAAGTTGTCCATTTCTTCTAGGTTTTCCAGCTTCTTAGAAAAAATATTCTAATAATATTCTAATTCTTTGTATTTCTGTGGGATCCGTTGTGATTTTTCCTTTCTCATTTCTGATTCTGTTTATGTGTGTAGATTCTCTTTTTCTCTTAATAAGTCTGGCTAAGCGTTTATCTATTTTGTTTATTTTTTCAAAGAACCAGCTCTTGGTTTCATTGATTTTTTCTATTGTTTTATTCTTCTCAATTTTATTTATTTCTTCTCTGGTCTTTATTATGTCCCTCCTTCTGGTGACCTTGGGCCTCATTTGTTCTTCTTTTTCCAATTTCAGTAATTGTGTCTTTATTCATTTGGGAATGTTCTTCTTTCTTTAGATAGGCCTGGAATGCAATATGCTTTCCTCTTCGAACTACCTTTGCTGTGTCCCACAGAAGTTGTGGCTTTGTGTTGTTGTTGTCATTAGTCTCCATATATTCTTTGATTTCTGTTTTGATTTGGTCGTTAACCCATTGATTAATTAGGAGAGTGTCGTTAAGTCTCCATGTATTTGTGAGCCTTTTTGATTTCTTTCTAAAATTTATTTCTAGTTTTATACCTTGGTGATCTGAGAAGTTGGTTGGTAGGATTTCAATATTTTTGAAATTATTGAGGTTCTTTTTGTGGCCTATTATGTGGTCTATTCTGGAAAATGTTCCATGTGCACTTGAGAAGAATGTGTATCCTGTTGCTTTTGGGTGTAGAGTTCTTTAGATGTCTTTTAGGTCCATCTGTTCTAGTGTGTTATTCAGTGCCTCTGTGTCTTTACTTATTTTCTGTCTGGTTGATCTGTCCTCTGGAGTGAGTGGTGTGTTGAAGTCACCTAAAATGGATTCATTGCTGTCTGTTTCCTCCTTTAATTCTGTTAGTATTTGTTTCACATATGCTGTGGGTCCTCTGTTGGGTGCATATATATTTATAATGGTTATATCTTCTTGTTGGACTGACCCCTTTATCATTATGTAATGTCCTTCTTTATCTCTTGCTACTTTCTTCATTTTGACGTCTATTTTGTCTGATACAAGTACTGAAACACCTGCTTTTTCCTCTTTGTTGTTTGCATGAAATATCTTTTTCCTTCCCTTCACTTTTAGTCTGTGTATATCTTTGGGTTTGAGGTGAGTCTCTTGTAAGCAGCATATAGATGGGTCTTGCTTTTTATCCATTCTGTTACTCTGTGTCTTTTGATTGGTGCATTCAGTCCATTTACACTTAGGGTTATTATCAATAGATATGTACTTATTGCCATTGCTCGCTTTAGATTCGTGGTTACCGAAAGTTCAAGGGTTGCTTCTTTACTATCTAACAATCTAACTTAACTTTCTTGTTAAGTTATTGTAAACTCTGTCTGATGTTTCTTTATTTCTCTCCCTTCTTATTCTTCCTCCTCCATTCTTTATATACTAGGTGTTTTATTCTTTGCCTTTAGTTAGTATTTGGATGGTCTGCTTTCTTTGCTATGTTGTTATTTTCTCTGGTGACATCTTTTTAGCCTTAGGGGTGCTTCCCTGTAGAGCAGTTCCTTTAAGATGTCCTGTAGAGGTGGTTTATGGGAGGCAAATTCTCTCAGCTTTTGCTTGTCTGGAAATTGTTTAATCCCGCTGTCATATTTAAATGATAATCGTGCTGGATACAGTATTGTTGGTTCGAGGCCCTTCTGTTTCATTGCATTAAATATATCATGCCATTCTCTTCTAGCCTGTAAGGTTTCTCTTGAGAAGTCTGATGTTAGTCTTATGGGTTTTCCTTTGTAGGTGATCTTTTTTCTTTCTCTAGCTGCCTTTAATACTCTGTCCTTATCTTTGATCTTTGCCATTTTAATTATTATGTGTCTTGGTGTTGTCTTCCTTGGGTCCCTTGTGTTAGGAGATCTGTTGGCTTCCATGGACTGTGAGACTATTTCCTTCCCCAGCATGGGGAAGTTTTCAGCAATTATTTCTTCAAAGACACTTTCTATCCCTTTTTCTCTCTCTTCTTCCTCTGGTACTCCTATAATGTGAATATTGTTCTGTTTGGATTGGTCACACAGTTCTCTTAATATTCTTTCATTCCTAGAGATCCTTTTATCTCTCTCTGCCTCAGCTGCTCTTTGTTCCTGTTCTCTGATTTCTATTCCATTAACAGTCTCTTGCATGTCGTCCACTCTGCTGCTAAGCCTGTCGATGGCTTGTCTCATTTCTGCATTGTCTTTCCTTACTTCCCTTACTTCCTCCCTCAGCTCTTGCATATTTCTCTCTAGATCCATCAGCATGGTTATGACTTTCATTCTGAATTCTTTTTCAGGAAGATTCTGCATTTCTATCCCTTCATGTTCCCTCTCACGTGTTGTCTGGGTCTGGGTGATTTTTGTCTGTACCATATTCCTCTGTCTTTTCATGTCCGTTGAAATGGTTGCTGGTAGGTGACACGTTATGTCAGCTGGAGTCTTTAAGACTTAAAAAAAAACAAAAACAAAAACAAACAAACAAGCAAAAGAAAGAAGGAAGAAAAAAAGAGAAAGGAAGAAAGAAAGAAAAGAAAGAAAAAAGCAAGGAAAAAAAAAACGCCCACCCAGAGTGGATTCTTTAAGGATGCTGTTGGTGTCGCTGTTGCTCCACTATTCCACAGCCACGTCTGTGCCTCTCTTTGTAGCTCTGGCCAGGGCGGGAACGAATGGGAGTCTCTTGTTCTCTGTATAAAGTTTTAGTGTGGCTGCTACCTTTTCTCAGTCACCAGCCAAGGGGTCCGAAATTCCTCAGGACTCCTAGCCTGCTGGGCTGAGCCTGCTGGGGCGATGGTGTTCCCTCGCTTGGCCCCCTACCTCTCCAAACCGCTATAAACAGCGCACACTTTTCTCTTGTCTCGGGGCGCTGGCCACACGGACCCGGCCCATTCCCAGCTCAACACCTGCACCCTCTGCCTCTCCAATATCCGATGCACCGCGCGATGTGTGTCAGTGCCCCTGGTGCAGATCACTGGGGCTGATTATTTCACGGGCCTGTTCTTTCACTCCCTCTCGGCTCTGGGTCCTCTCCTCCCGCCGGGGCAGTGGGGTGGGTAAGTGCCCAGGTCCTTCTGGTTGTGGCTCCATATCTTACCCGCCTCGCAGGGTGCTGAGTCCTCTTGGGTGTAGCTGCACGCTGTGCGCTTTCTTGTGTATTCTCGTCTCTCTTTTAGTAATAGTTGTATTTGCTGTATTTTTGTAGATTTATATAGTTTTGGGAGGAAATTTCTGCCGTCCTGCTCACGCCACCATCTTCCCGGAACTCCTCCACAATCGGTAGGTTTATTTTTAATTTTTAATTTTTTTGGATCTAGAAAGAAACTAGAGACTTAGGCTGTCAGACTCTTCTGTAGTTTTTCATACCTGTCCTGAAATATATTACTGTCAAATAAGAGTTAGTGTTCTTCACTATTAGCCCTTCAATGGGTCAGAAGTCTGCAGGGAATGAAGTTGAGAGTCAGGGCTAAATTTTTCACTAGCCTAATGAGGTGAATGATAGACCCTGAAAGAGATCAGTCGACTGATTTTTTAGCAAGCAGCCATTATGAACTCATTAGAATGTCTCACTCAATGTTTCGTCAAGGGAGGTGATCTGCATTTTCAGTCTGACCACTTACAAGTAATCTAGTCATGGGTTGCTCACGACTCGTGCATCTCTATTTCTTCTCTACCTGGAGGATTACTATAATTATGAAATACGTATGTTTGTATTTCCTAAAAAAGACAAGTTTCCTCCCAGGTAAATTGGATATGCAATATTTGTATCAGCAAATTAATGTCTTAAAAGCACTCTCTTTGAGGATCATTTCTGAATTTTTATGTTAGAAAAACAATTCTGTGATGAATCATATGGACTAAGAAATTAGAAAGATGTAATTCTTACTTCCTCTTAATCAGTTAGTAGTGTTTAGCTGATTTATCCCCTACACAGTACTGCAGTCCTATTCAGTGTGAAAGCGAGATTTAAAGGAATGTGCAGGATTATTTTGTGGGCATTTCTTATGGAACTGTGTTACCTCAAGACTTTATTATGTAAAGCCATATGGCTAATGCCTTCTTATTTGTAGTTAAATCTAGTGATCATTAACTCTTTCCAATTTATGTTCTAACAATAGAAAAATTATTTTCTGTGTAATTACTTATTTTTCTGATAGAATAGTCCCTTTTAGCCACTCTCCCCGCAACCCCAAATAGCTAACAATTGCAGTTGGAAAGAAGGAGTTCTAGATGCATTCACACAAGGTATGGATGTTTGCATTTTACTGACCTGTTTCCTGTATATCTACTTCCTTGTTACTGAGAAAATGGATGATTTTTCTTTCAATACCATCTCCTCCCTCAACTAGTTCTGTTTCCCTTCATTTGCAATCAATTCCTCCCCAAGATTCACTAGGCCCGGGGTAACTTCTCCCAGAAGTTTTAATGAGGTTTGACCTTCTCTTTGATTTTCTGTACTGAACTATTTTGTAGTGCTGCCAGAGGCAGTTTAATAACAGGTGAGTCTCACCCCTAGGCTGATTGTATTTCAGTGGAGGTTGAAGTGATCTCTGTATGTCAAGTTGTTAAATCTGTAAAAAGCTATGTGATCTTTCAAAATGAAAGTTAGTACATCATGGCAATATAGTTCTCCTTTTTCTTTTTATGGACCTCTTTATATCTTTGTTCCGGGCAACTCTGAACTACCAAAAATGACTATTTTTTTCCTTCACTCATGTACGGCCATCAAATATGCAAATGCAAAAATTATCAAAATAAAATATTATTGTCTTAAGCTTTACAACCTTTCCAAGGAACTTCATAATTCAGTGCCTTCATACAGGCCCACAGGGCATTATTAAGCCGTGATTTTAATGCTTTAAAACATATTCACAGGTAGCAGTGTTCTTGCGGTCTCACTCTAATTTGTTTCTTCAACATCCAGCACAACTCAAGATACTTTATTATAAAGTCTGTCTGTATGATTTAAGTCATCAGGCTTCATGTTCTAGAGTATAAACTTGCTTATAAATTTATTTCTATAAATAATCCTCCACAAGAGGAGGATCCTCCAAAAGCTTAACTGACTTCCAAAAAACTAGGGAAGGAAGATTAGTGATCAAGGAATGAAATCTTAGACAGGTATCTTTGGGGCAAAGAAAGAAGAGGTGTGGGGAACATATTTTACAACACGGGCAAAGGAGAATGATGAGTCAGTTACTTATCTAATGAAAAGAGACCAATGTGGGAAATGTGAGCAAATACTAAATGAAATCTAGATTCACGTACTGCCTCCAGAACTGATTGGTTCTGTGACCTAAGGTATGTAACTACATGGTTCAGAATTCAGTTTCCTAATGTTTTCTGTATAAAATGAAGATGTGACACTTGATTTATATTTAAACTTCTTTTTAGAAATATTGTCAGATCTGTGAAACAAACATCCATTCTAACTGCATGATCTTTGAAGCTCTCTACATTTTTAAGTTTAGATTTATTGACTGTACTTTTGTCAACTTACCTGAACAAATTCATAAGATAGCAAATATCTAAGGGTTAGACTAGATACATATTTCAACCAAACACTATGAGAATATTTTAACCTTCTCCTGCTACTTTTACAAAAACGAAAGATGCCATCAAGTCTTCATAGCATGAAGTCTTGTTAAATAAAAAGTTTTGGATATCTCTGTAAAAAGCCTTCTCAGGTTTCACGTTCTCCAGTGTAGTTCTCTCTCACTAGCTTCCAGACTGAGGACAGCTTGTCTCAGGGGTAGCAAAGGGAAGCCTAGGGAGAGATCCATACTATCATTTATCCAGATTCTTGCCGTCCCATCTGTGTTCCATTTTCACTTCCTCCTTTCCCACCTTCTCTAAGTCTCCCCCAGCCCTCCCAGGATCTGTGCTAGTTTTATTATTTGACTGGACTTAGAGGAAAAAACAGAGACAATATAGGCTGAATATGTAAATTACTGAAATAAGAATAAAATGCTAATTCTTTAAATAAATGAGCTGGCATATTCTTTAAAATGAAATAAAGGATTCAATTCCTTAAGATTTTCATTCTCAATTATGATTGTTTTCAAACTAGCCAATATCTGGCCTAACCTTTTTTTCAATACACATTTGTAACTAGGTGGATAACGAGTACTCATTTTTTTTGTTACATAGTAATTTCATTTCTACTCTAAGAATCCAATACCTGTTGAGCCTGGATCCTATTTTAATTGGTTAGTTAATGGATTCTTATTAGTGATAAATAGCTTCCAACAAAGTGCACTGCTATCATATTCCTCCTGGGACCACAGTATTTTATTTTTAACTGATGGATTCTGAGTTAAGGAACACAAGACCTTGAAAAAATTTTGTGCAAACAGATTAAATTGAAATGGTGACTTGGCATAGCTAAACTTTTTGTGTGCAAGACATGCATATAAACAAATAATTACAATACAAAGTTATAGGTGTTCTAAGGAGTGTGGGTGAGAAGATGAGGCTGGAGTGGAGAAGTCTTCATAATAGGGTTGATTAGAAATGAATCTCAAAACACCGTATTTTCAAGTGTTAAGAGGAAATGTAAAAGAAGGCTATCCCCCAAAAGGAAATAGAAATACCC
Organism: Smutsia gigantea; assembly: GCA_032199065.1. NCBI lineage: Eukaryota > Metazoa > Chordata > Mammalia > Pholidota > Manidae > Smutsia > Smutsia gigantea. The sequence goes on from JAVSCE010020574.1 coordinate 95,264, forward strand.
AAAGACACAATGGCATTAGAGAGCATGATACCTTAGGATGATGTAATTTTGGCTTTGTTTGATTTAGTGAGTATAAACAACCAGGTGGTAAATGTCGCTGAGGTGAGAATATGAAGGGCCTAGGTTATCACATCAAGAAATTGGGACTTGATCCAGACATCTGAAAGCTATTGGATATTTTTATGCTCAATTGCTATGTAATTTAATCTTCAGTGTGGAAATACTATAGAAATAAAACTCTTGCAGCATGGAAAATGGACTGAATAAAGAAGAGAAGAGAGAGGAGACTGGCCGATCAATGAGTGACGACGATGATCCTGGGTGAGAGATGGTGACAGTCTCAGGGGCTGATGAAGAGAAAAATGATTGGGCAGGCCATTTACAAACTAGAATGAGGAACTAATTCAGTTCAGTGCTGGGAAGTTGGGGGATTTCATAATTCAACATTACCTAAATTGTGAGCTTCTCTACGATAGATGGATAACATTGCCTCGGATCAAAAACAGTAAATAAATGGAAGGAAGGGAAGGAAGGTCAACTCTTATCAAGGTTTTCATATACTGACATCCACAGTGAAGATTAAAATGTGCTATTGAAGCCAGCAATAATTCTATTTTTATAATTAAACTACAGTTGTAAGCTTTCACTCCCTAATGGGCAATGATGTCTCTCTGTCTTCCAATATAACCTGTTGTTGCAGGCACGCTTATGCTAAATAGGTCTAGCATAAGCGGTAGGGAAGGACTAAATAGGTGTCTGTATTTTAGTATGGTTGGTCTAGATAAGTTAAGAGCTGTGTTCTTTATTCTTAAGGACTGAGAGTAGGACTTACATAAGGAACATTTGTCAAGTCTTCTTAGACATTACTGGAGAGTAAAAAGTAGTACTCATGTCTTTAAAAAAGTGTTTTCTTTGATTTTCAGGGACAGCTGAATATGCTTCAGGTGTCACAGTGTATTAAATCTTTAAATCTAAATCTCTGGGGTGGGAGAAACTTTGTTTAAATTCTCCTGCTGAGCACCCAGATTCTTTTCAATAATACTCCCAGAAGAAAAGGGGAAAGATGAGAAAATAAGAAAGGAAAAGATTGAGGGAGGACAAGAGGAAGGAACAAGGGACCTGGCTGGGGAGAGGAGATGAATGGAAGCTGTAATTTGGACATGTTAGCTTCTTGCAGTGAATACCTGTTGAGGGCACTTTCTACCTGCTTGATTTTCTCATACATCATTATAAGCTGAACTTTCATATTTGGCTCCATTTGAGAACCTACGTTAACTCAGTAATTTTTGAAGACTAAGCTTAACTCAATAGATTTTGAAATAATTCACTGCAAATCTTATTAAAGAGTTTTACTATATGCAGCAATTCAAATTTAAATCCCTTTGTAGGAATAAATATAAAAAGTAATAATCTCCTTCAGTTATTTTCTTAGGAGATATTTGTTAAATAGTAAAATATGGCAAATTTTCTTTTTTTTTTTAATATAATTTATTTTATTATCATTAATTTACAATTACATGTGCAATATTACGATTATTAAACTACCCCTTCATCAGGTCCCCCCCACCAACCCCATTACAGTCACTGTCCATCAGCGTAGTGAGATGTTACAGAATCACTACTTGTCTTCTCTGAGTTGTACTGCCCTCCCCGTGCCCCCCCAACATTACATCTGCTAATCGTAATGCCCCTTTTTCCCTCTTATCCCTCCCTTCCCGCCCATTTTCCCCAGTCCCTTTCCCTTTGGTAACTATTAGTCCGTTCTTGGGTTCTGTGAGTCTGCTGCTGTTTTGTTCCTTCATTTTTTTTCTTTGTTCTTATACTCCACATATGAGTGAAATCATTTGATACTTGTCTTTTTCGGCTTGGCTTATTTCACTGAGCATAATACCCTCTAGCTCCATCCATGTTGTTGCAAATGGTAGGATTTGTTTTCTTCTTATGGCTGAATAATATTCCATTGTGTATATGTACCACCTCTTCTTTATCCATTCATCTACTGATGGACACTTAGGTTGCTTCCATTTCTTGGCTATTGTAAATAGTGCTGCAATAAACATAGGGGTGCATCTGTCCTTTTCAAATTGGGCTGCTGCATTCTTAGGGTAAATTCCTAGGAGTGGAATTCCTGGGTCAAATGGTATTTCTATTTTGAGTTTTTTGAGGAACCTCCATACTGCTTTCCACAATAGTTGAACTAATTTGCAGTCCCACCAGCAGTGTAGGAGGGTTGCCTTTTCTCCACATCCTCGCCAACATTTGTTGTTGTTTGTGTTTTGGATGTTGGCCATCCTCACTAGTGTGAGGTGATATCTCATTGTGGTTTTAATCTGCATTTCTCTGATGATTAGCGATGTGGAGCATCTTTTCATGTGCCTGTTGGCCATCTGAATTTCTTCTTTGGAGAAGGGTCTATTCATGTCCTCTGCCCATTTCTTAATTGGATTATTTGCTTTCTGTTTGTTAAGGTGCATGAGTTCTTTATATATTTTGGATGTCAACCCTTTATCAGATACGTTTTTTATGAATATATTCTCCCATACTGTAGGATGTCTTTTGTTCTACTGATGGTGTCCTTTGCTGTACAGAAGCTTTTCAGCTTGATATAGTCCCACTTGTTCATTTTTGCTTTTGTTTCCCTTGCCCGGGGAGATATGTTCATGAAGAAGTTGCTCATGTTTATGTCCAAGAGATTTTTGCCTATGTTTTTTTCTAAGACTTTTATGGTTTCATGACTTACATTCAGGTCTTTGATCCACCTTGAGTTTACCTTTGTGTATGGGGCTAGACAGTAGTCCAGTTTCATTCTCTTACATGTAGCTGTCCAGTTTTTCCAACACCAGCTGCTGAAGAGGCTGTCATCTCCCCATTGTATATCCAAGGCACTTTTATCAAATATTAATTGACTGTATATGTTTGGGTTAATGTTTGGATTTTCTATTCTGTTCCACTGGTCGGTGGGTCTGTTTTTGTGCCAATACCAAATTGTCTTGATTACTGTGGCTTTGTAGTAGAGCTTGAAGTCAGGGAGTGTAATTCCCCCTGTTTTATTCCTCCTTCTCAGGATTGCTTTGGCTATTCGGGGTCTTTTGTGGTTCCATATGAATTTTAGAATTATTTGTTCCAGTTCATTGAAGAAAGCTGTTCGTAGTTTGATAGGGATTGCATTGAATCTGTAGATTGTTTTAGGTAGTATAGCCATTTTGACAATATTTATTCTTCCTAGCCAAGAGCATGGGATGCATTTCCATTTGTTAGTGTCCTCTTTAATTTCTCTTAGGAGTGTCTTGTAGTTTTCAAAGTACAGGTCTTTCACTTCCTTCGTTAGGTTTATTCCTAGGTATTTTATTCTTTTTGATGCAATTGTGAATGGATTGTTTTTCTGATTTCTCTTTCTGTTAGTTCATCATTAGTGTATAGGAAAGCAACAGATTTCTGTGTGTTAATTTTGTATCCTGCAACTTTGCTGAATTCAGATATTAGTTCTAGTAGTTTTGGAATGGAGTCTTTAGGGTTTTTTATGTACAGTATCATGTCATCTGCAAATAGTGACAATTTGACTTCTTCTTTACCAATCTGGATGCCTTGTATGTCTTTGTTTTGTCTGATTGCTGTGGCTAGGACCTCCAGTACTATGTTGAATAACAGTGGAGAGAGTGGGCATCCTTGTCTTGTTCCCGATCTTAGATGAAAAGCTTTCAGCGTCTCGCCGTTAAGTATGATGTTAGCTGTGGGTTTGTCATATATAGCCTTTATGATGTTGAGGTACTTGCCCTCTATACCCATTTTGTTGAGAGTTTTAATCAGGAATGGATGCTGAATTTTGTCAAATGCTTTTTCAGCATCTATGGAGATGATCATGTGGTTTTTGTTCTTCTTTTTGTTGATGTGGTGGATGATGTTGATGGATTTTCGAATGTTGTACCATCCTTGCATCCCTGGGATGAATCCCACTTGATCATGGTGTATGATCCTCTTGATGTATTTTTGAATTCGGTTTGCTAATATTTTGTTGAGTATTTTTGCATCTACGTTCATCAGGGATACTGGTCTGTAATTTTCTTTTTTGGTGAGGTCTTTGCCCGGTTTTGGTATTAGAGTGATGCTGGCTTCATAGAATGAGTTTGGAAGTATTCCCTCCTCTTCTATTTTTTGGAAAACTTTAAGGAGAATCGGTGTTATTTCTTCTCTATATGTCTGGTAGAATTCAGAGGTGAATCCATCAGGCCCAGGGGTTTTGTTCTTGGGTAGTTTTTTGATTACCAATTCGATTTCTCGCACTGGTGATTGGTCTGTTTAGTTTTTCTGTTTCTTGCTTGGTCAGTCTTGGAAGGTTGTATTTTTCTAAGAAGTTGTCCATTTCTTCTATGTTTTCCAGCTTGTTAGCATATAGATTCTCATAATATTCTCTTATGATTCTTTGTATTTCTGTGGGGTCCGTCGTGATTTTTCCTTTCTCATTTCTAATTGTGTTTATGTGTGTAGATTCTCTTTTTCTCTTAATGAGTCTGGCTAGGGGTTTATCTATTTTGTTTATTTTTTCAAAGAACCAGCTCTTGGTTTTATTGATTTTTTCTATTGTTTTATTCTTCTCAATTTTATTTATTTCTTCTCTAATCTTTATTATGTCCCTCCTTCTGGTGACTTTGGGCCTCATTTGTTCTTCTTTTTCCAATTTCAGTAATTGTGTCTTTAGACTATTCATTTGGGAATGTTCTTCCTTCTTAAATAGGCCTGGATTGCAATATACTTTCCTCTTAGAACTGCCTTTGCTGCGTCCCACAGAAGTTGTGGCTTTGTGTTGTTGTTGTCATTAGTCTCCATATATTCTTTGATTTCTGTTTTGATTTGGTCGTTAACCCATTGATTAATTAGGAGAGTGTTGTTAAGTCTCCATGTATTTGTGAGCTTTTTTGATTTCTTTCTAAAATTTATTTCTAGTTTTATACCTTGGTGATCTGAGAAGTTGCTTGGTAGGATTTCAATATTTTTGAAATTACTGAGGTTCTTTTTGTGGCCTAGTATGTGGTCTATTCTGGAAAATGTTCCATGTGCACTTGAGAAGAATGTGTATCCTGTTGCTTTTGGGTGTAGAGTTCTGTAGATGTCTGTTAGGTCCATCTGTTCTAGTGTGTTGTTCAGTGCCTCTGTGTCTTTACTTATTTTCTGTCTGGTTGATCTGTCCTCTGGAGTGAGTGGTGTGTTGAAGTCTCCTAAGATGAATGCATTGCTGTCTATTTCCTCCTTTAATTCTGTTAGTATTTGTCTCACATATGCTGGCGCTCCTGTGTTGGGTGCATATATATTTATAATGGTTATATCTTCTTGTTGGACTGACCCCTTTATCATTACGTAATGTCCTTCTTTATCTTTTGCTACTTTCTTCGTTTTGAAGTCTATTTTGTCTGATACAAGTACTGCAACACCTGCTTTTTTCTTCTTTGTTGTTTGCATGAAATATCTTTTTCCATCCCTTCACTTTTAGTATGTGTATATCTTTGGATTTGAGGTGAGTTTCTTGTAGGCAGCATATAGATGGGTCTTGCTTTTTTATCCATTCTGTTACTCTGTGTCTTTTGATTGGTGCATTCAGTCCATTTACATTTAGGGTGATTATTGATAGGTATGTACTTATTGCCATTGCTGGCTTTAGATTCGTGGTTACCAAGGGTTCAAGGGTTGCTTCTTTACTATCTAACAATCTAACTTAACTTTCTTGTTAAGTTATTGTAAACACAGTCTGATGTTTCTTTCTTTCTCTCCCTTCTTATTCCTCCTCCATTCTTTCTATAATAGGTGTTTTATTCTTTGCCTTTAGTTGGTATTTGGATAGTCTGCTTTCTTTGCTATGATTTTTTTTTCTCTGGTGACATCTTTTTAGCCTTAGGTGTGCTTCCATCTAGAGCAGTCCATTTAAGATATCCTGTAGTGGTGGTTATGAGACGCAAATTCTCTTAACTTTCGTTTATCTGGAAATTGTTTAATCCCTCCATCATATTTAAATGATAATCGTGCTGGATACAATATTCTTGGTTCGAGGCCCTTCTGTTTCATAACATTAAATATATCATGCCATTCTCTTCTGGCCTGTAAGGTTTCTGTTGAGAAGTCTGATGATAGTCTTATGGGTTTTCCTTTGTAGGTGATCTTTTTTCTCTCTCTAGCTGCCTTTAATACCCTGTCTTTATCTTTGATCTTTGCCATCTTAATAATTATGTGTCTTGGTGTTGTCTTCCTTGGGTCCCTTGTGTTGGGAGATCTATGAGCTTCGGTGGACTGCGAGACTACTTCCTTCCCCAGCGAGGGGAAGTTTTCAGCAATTATTTCTTCAAAGACACTTTCTATCCCTTTCTCTCTCTCTTCTTCCTCTGGTACTCCTATAATGCGAATATTGTTCCGTTTGGATTGGTCACACAGTTCTCTTAATATTCTTTCATTCCTAGAGATCCTTTTATCTCTCTCTGCCTCAGCTGCTCTTTGTTCCTGTTCTCTGATTTCTATTCCATTAACAGTCTCTCGCATCTCATCCATTCTGCTGTTAAGCCCGTCGATCGCTTGTCTGATTTCTGTATTGTCTTTCCTTAGTTCCCTCACTTCCTCCCTCAGCTCTTGCACATTTCTCTGTAGGTCCATCAGCATGGTTATGACTTTTATTCTAAATTCTTTTTCAGGGAGGCTGTGCATTTCCATCCCTTCAGACTCCCTCTCTGGGGTTGTCTGGTTGATTTTGGTCTGAACCATATTCCTCTGTCTTTTCATGGCTGTATAATTTGGTCACTGATAGTTGCCACGTATGTCAGCTGGGCTCTTTAAGACTGCCTCTTGGGGTGCCGAGTCCTCTCGGGTGTAGCTGCACACTGTGCGCTTTCCTGTATATTCTCGTCTCTCTTTTAGGAATAGATGTATTTTCTGTGTTTTCGTAGATAAATATAGTGTTGGGAGGAGATTTCTGCCGCCCTGCTTACACCGCCATCTTCCCGGAAGTCGCAAATTTTCTTATGGGAGTTAGTTAAGCAGAATTGAAACAAAGCAAAATAGTGTCATTTTGTTCTTTCCATTCTGGGTAATTCTCACTGTTAAGAAAATGCATGGCCTTCATTAACTTCAGGCTGGAAATGTCTCTTAAATTCTCTCTGTACTAAACCTGAAAATCCCTGGAAGGCGGAGTGGCAGAGTGAGTTAGTATATCTACACTCACCATCAAGTGACTTCCAGAGTATCCTCAGTGCGATTGTCCTAGTCATCCATTCCCACAGCAGATCAGTCACGACTCACTTTTATCTGTCTTAAGAAAAGTGTTCAGATGGAATAGCAGTTTATGCCCGAGGAGCGTCAGAGGGAAAAGGGGTGAGCACGATGTGGAGTTTGCTCTGCTTCATCTCAGAAGTCCGAGATGTATTTATCTGGATGGTTGAGAATAAAGAAGGCAACTTTAATTTGCTATGAGAAACCAACACCTATATTTCGAGTATATATCATAATCATACCTTCAGAGAATAAATTTCTTGTTTTGGCTCTTCATCTATTGGACCATAGTTCACAAAGCTTTGATTTTTTGTTTTTTGTTTTTTGTCTTTTTGCTATTGTTTTTAAAGTTTTTTAAGGTGATAGCTTAAACAAAAAGTATCTGTCAAGGGTGGAATGTGGGTACTTTGCCTCATATGGAGTCTTGTTTGGAATCAGTTTCCTTTGGTGTAATTCCAAAGAAAGATTTTTCCTTAATGGGAATGCTAGATCTATTTTTCAATACAGAACCTTTTTTTCCTCCTATAAGGAGAACAATAATCTGTGGTGTAAGGAATTGAAATTTGATGCTTACTACTTTATTGAAAGAAGGAGACTGATTTATAGCTAAGACATTTTAAAGATTTTTTAAAGTTAATTTCATGAATTATTTTAGACAATTGATGGATGTTCATTATGGTGGGATCATTTATATATGCCTTGCTTATTCTCATATAGATATTAGAAGTGTTTTTATACAGAAATTAATTATATATCTCATTTATACACATATATAACTATATATAATACATTAATGCACATATATATTGCATCACATATATTTACATTATATACATGAGTATATACATGTGTGTGTGGTGTATATATAAAGTAATTTATGCATGTATGTATGTATAGCACAATATACCATACACAGGTAAGGCCACATTTCTCTAATAGTTCCCTGATATTCTATCTCTAAGCTAAAGATGCTTTTTTATTTTCCTTAATAATTAGTCCTATGATATTGTAGGATCTTTACCTATTTTTATGTACAGTGTCTTTAAGAGCCAAGCCTGGCTTTCACCTGGGTAGCCTCAGGATCCTTCACAATGCTTTGTCATTTACTAGGTCCTCAATAAGAGTTACCTGAATATATGAGTACATAAAGAATGAATGAGTGGATAAATACATAGAGTCTATATAGTTTTATATTTGTGTGTGTGGGCGTGTGGGGGGCGTGAGTCAGAGAAAATAGATTCTCATAACCCCATGCTCAAATACATAAAAATATGTGAAAATAAATTAACTTATTACATATAAGAATAGTTTACGTTGGCTATAAAATAGCTGAAATAAGAGACTAAAATCTATTATTTAATTATATTTTTTGTAATTATAGTTATTGATGTTTCCTCAGAAACTCTATTAGTATATTGTATTGCCAAGTTTTTAAAAATCCATTAAATGTTATCTAGAAATAAAAGCTTTTTATGTTAAAGCTCATCCATTGTATCATCTGATGCCACAATCAAATTTAAGCTACATAAAGAGGCTATAGTATTGTAGTCAAATGATTTTCAAGAAGTGTGCCAAGACTATTCAACAGGGAAAGGACAGTGTTTTCAACAAATAATTCTGGGAAAACTGGATATCCATACGAAAAAGTTAATTTGGGCCCTCACCTTATACCATATACAAAAAATAACTCAAAATGGATCAAAGACCTAAACATAAGAACTAAAAACTATAAAACTCTTAAAGAAAACATAGAGCAAAGACTTCACAACATTAGAATGGGCAGCAGTTTCTTGGATATGACACGAAAGGCACAGGCAACAGAAGAAAAAAATAATAAATTGGACTTTATGAAAATTAAAAGCTTTTGTATATCAAAAGACACTATCAACAGATTCAATTACAACCCACAGAATGGGAGAAAATATTTGAAAATTATATATCTGATAAGTGATTAATATCCAGAATATATAAAGAACTCTTAAAACTGAACAACAAAAAAAGCTTATTCAAAAATGGGCAAAGGTTTGAATAGACATTTCTTCGAAGAAAATATACAAATGGGCAATAAGTTGTGAAAACATGTTCAAAGTGACTAATCATTAGTGAAACTCAAATTAAAAATCACAATTAGGTATCATCCAACACCTATTAGAATGGCTTCTATTAAGAATAAACAAAATATATGAGTTTGGTGAGGGTATGGAGAAATTGGAACCCTTGTGCACTGTTGGTGGGAGTGTAAAATGATGTCACCACTGTGGAAGGCAGTATGGTGGTTCCTGAAAAAATTAAAAAATAGAAATATCACATGATCTAGCAATTCTATTTCTGGACACATACCGAAAAGAACTGAAAGCTGAGTCTTGAAGAGCTTTTTGTACACACCCATGTTGATAGCAACATTATTCATAATAGATAAATGGTAGAAACAGCCCAAGTGTCCATCAGTAAGTGAGCAGATAAGCAAAATATGGTATCTAAATACACTAGAATATTTATCATTTGGATTTAAAAAGAAAAGAAATTCTAACACATCCTACAACAGGGATGAACCTCGAGCACATTATGCTAAGTGTAATAAGCCAGTCAAAAAAAGGCAAATATTCTATGATTCCATTTGTATGAGGAACCTAGTCAATTCATAGAGACAAAAATAAAATGGTGATTGCCAGGTGTTTGGTAAAGGTGGAATGAGTAGTTAGTGTTTAATGGGTATAGAGTTTCAGTTCTGCAAGATGAAAATATTTATGGAGGTGGATGATGGTGAAGGTTGCACAGCTATCTGAATAAACTTAATACCACTGAATCATACACCTAAAAGTGGTTAAAATGGTAAATTTTCTGTTATGTGTATCTTACCATAATAAAAAACACTTGGGGGAAAAACTATATACATCTTTGTAGAATATTTTTATGGGTTTGAAAACTGGTTTTCATTTTAGGAATAAATTGTCAATCCTGTCCAATCATTTCTTTCACTGACATAGTGAAGAATACAGTGTATTGCCAAGTGTATTGTGATGGAAAAAGTACTGTATTAGAAGTCAGAAAATCTGTGCATACTTTCTGAATGACTAACTGGTCATTTAGTTCTCTGACTCCACTGGTTGAATAATGATGAATTTAGACTTGACTTAATTTGCCTTTAGCATCTTGATTTGAATACTGCCTTTCAGCTCTACATTACTAGGTCATACCTCAATTTTTCTGTTGGACTAGATTAAATATGAGATACTGAAGAGACTTATTCAGAAGAAAATAAATCATAGCAACACAAATAGGAAGCAATGAGCAGAATGGCCCCTTCATGACTATTTCCCATTCAATTCATTAGCAACTTAGAAACCGATATAAAACAGGTATTCGCACATGTGAAAACTGTATTTGCAATAAAAAGAGGGGAAACATGAATTCCCTCTGCAATTTCTAGCTCAGTCCTTCCCACCTTTAACTGTAATGCCTGCCTGTTAAAAATATTATTCTGCCCCAGGGCTTATCCCAGTGAGTTGAAATCAACTAGACAGAGAAAGATAGAATTTTATCTTCAAATCTAACTAGAATAGATTTTACTTGGCAGGTCTCACCACCCTTTGCTTGATTTAAATTCTTTTTAAAAGACTTCTTGGATTAACAATATATAATACATTTATCTGTGATTCTGTGTACACCCACTCATTGTACACTTTCTTTCATTTGTTTAACTATTACATTATCTTTTCAGTAAATTAGCCTTTACATTCTCACATTCACACGTGAATACGCTTTAAAGAAGGTTTATTAGGTTAGTTCATTATTCTGTGATCCTGATAATCACTGCAAATTAAGGCTTTGAAACATCTCTCTCTGACATTACCTTTCTCTCTGAAGCTAAAGAAAGGAACAACCAATAGTGTGATCCACATGCAACTTTTGTGCCTTTATAACATGTTTTCTTCTGGAATATTAACCATTTTCTCAATTCTTCTCTAGCTTAAACTTTTGTTTGGAAACTGGACACTTATCTAGAAATTGCATATATGTAATTTGTATATACACACATATATATGTAAATATACATATATGTGTAGATATATTTTACATGTGTATGTTAAATGACGTTGGCTTGTGAGTAGATGGTGAGCAATAACTAATTTTTATCTCATTTTTACAGTATTTGTCCATTATCTCATGATACAAGGCATTCTCCAGAACTCTGGTCTCCATTATTTTTGTTCCATCCTAGTTTGCCTTTTCTCCATATACATCTGTATGATCATATTTCAAACACTGTTGTACGTGTGTTTTATAAATATTCAATACAAGTTAGTCAAAACATGGCACAGTATCATACCATTTGTACTTAAGTTAAAATCCATTCTTTCTTTTCTCTTAGTCTTTAATTCAGTTTTACATGTAGTAATTACTTACAGAGCTAAGAACTGAGACAATTCCATTGAAAAGGGAAGTCAACAATGTAAATACCTATTTTCAGGATGTGATAGGTGCTATAAAAATTACTATAAAGGTATTTATAGAAAAGATACATTAGTTTCGCTTGGGCAAATACAAAAAACTAAAACTAAAATATCCATAAAAAATGTAAGTTTTACTAGGAAAATTTTCAGAAAATGTAATACATTTAGTTGTCTCCTAAAATAAAACAAGGAATTCCTTGAGGTACTTTTCAAGGAGTACTGAGAGAGAGAATGAGAAAGAATGAGAGAGAGAGAGAGAGAGGGAGAGGACAAGCTGTAATAATAGTTTTTAATATACCCATAATTGTGCACAATGTTTTGTACAAAATTAATAATGCTATAAAATTAATATTTACATTTACAGTCTCTGCTATGATCCACAGATGACATTCAGGAAAATAATAATCACATATAATGCCTACTCTGATGCTATCAAATATAAATTTCTCCCTCTCTGAAATATTTAATAAGGAAAAATATTTCAATTCATGCAACTTATTAAAATTTTCAACAATTTGTACTACATTTTTCTTATTTAATAGTAAATTAAATATATCATTAAATTTTAGTGTTAAATTTTTCATGGCAAGGTGATCATGATCATTTTAATTGCTGATTTTTAGGCTCAATATTTAAGAATAAAGTACCTAGTTTAAAATCTGTTATATAGCATATTGTTAGGAAAAATGCTTTGTAGAGCACTTACGTATTTCTGAAATACAGTAAAAAGTCATCCTCATAATAACTTTAGATTTTACAGTGTCAATTTTTTTCTAAACCATCACAAATTGAATTGTGTTTGATATGACTTTAGTGTTAAGCACACTTTATTTTTTATTTTATCTTTTTATTGAAGTATCATTGACATAAGATACAATCTTATTTTGGTTTCTAGTGTATAACACAGTGATTCAACAGTCACCCACATTATTAAATCCTTACACCCACTAGCATGGTTACTATCTGTCACATTGAAAGATGTTACAGAATCATTGTCTGTATTCTCCAAGCTGCTTTTACATCCCCATGAATAGCTTATATTATGATTGAGAATTTTTGTGCCCCTTCATCCTCTTCACCCTCCCCACCCCCCCACACCAATCCCTGCTCCATGGTAACTCCCAGTCACTTCTCAGTGTCTATGAGCCTACTGCTATTTTGTTCATTTTGTTTTTCTTTTTTTAGAGTCCACAAAAAAGTCCATGAAATCATATGGCATTTATATTCCACTCCCTAGCTTATTTCACTTAACATAATACCCTCTAGGTCCACCCATATTGTTGCACATGGTGGGATTTTATTTTTATGGCTGAAATATTCCATTGTGTATGTGTACCACATCTTCTTTTTCCATTCATCTCCTGATGGATACTCAGATTGCTTCTATAACTTGGCTATTGTAAATAATGCATAAGCACGTTTTATTATTTCGTAATTAAGAACTTGTAATTACATATACGGAAAATCTTTATTAGTGTATTAGTTTGCTAGGGCTGTCACAACAAAATACCACAGACTGGGTGGTTTAAAAAACAGAAATTTATTTCTCATAATTTTGGGGTCTAAATGTCCATGATTTCATCTGAGGTCTCACTCCTTGCCCCGTGATGGCCACCTTCTCTCTGTGTCCTCACATACCTCTCATTTCTTTTCATGTATCTTAATCTCTTCTTATAAGGACACCAGTCAGATTGGATCTGACCCCACCCTAAAGTCCTCATATTTATCTCAATTACTTCTTTAAAGGTCCTATCTTCGAAAACAATCACAGTCTGAAGTACTGGGGGTTAGGGCTTCAATGTATGAATTTGGGGGCAGCACAATTCAGCCCTTAACAACTCGGCTGAATATTTTACTTATTTGATCATTCCATTTCATTAAGATAAAATGATTTTTCCTGTGCAATATCCATAATTTGAGACATTTAAGAAATGCTTCTATCATTATATGCACAGCCTATAGCTTTTTTATTCAGATGGTAGAACTATTTGATTTCTAATATGCATATATATAGCTCTTGAGTGAAGGGGGTTCCCTCCCAGAGAAAAAATTCCCCTATGAATCTGGTGAAACCGAAGTAAAGCAGGGGAAGGGTGGGTTGAGAGAAACCATTTCTGTTGCTCACAGCTTGCTTGAATTCGCTGGCCAGGCACAGCTCTATTGGTTCCTCGCAGCCACGTGCGCACACGCCCCAAGTCCCTTCTCCCTGCCCCGCCGACAAAGCCTGCTCTGTGCTCCATTTCCCTGCAGCCACCGCTCACTCCCTACTTCCCTGCCCACCCCTTCCGGGATCTGTGGGCAGGTCCTTGGTGACTGGCAGATGCCGGACCAATTAGGTAACAGGAACAGAGAGAAGGCGACATGGCTCTTTTCTCTCCAGCCCTTGTCCCAGAGGCTGCTGTGGTAAACACCTATTGATAACGTAAATGGACAAAGGCCAGGCCGGGGGAGGGGGTGGTGTTCTGGAAATTTTGCTATTTACCCCACAGTGTATTTAACCCTTTTGTGTCTATAAATTTTATGGACTCCAAAAATATATATCAAAGAAAATCTGGTCATATTATTACTTTTCTAGCGTCAATAATTTTGTACCATTTCAGAAATGTAAGCTCTGGTAGCATTTTCAAGCCAACTAAAAGAGTTTTTTTATTAACTGAATTGGAATATTGCTATATTAGTTTCCATGGGGCCCATACAATGTTGATTATAAATACGTGTGATAACTTCCAATTATGTACTACCTTGAATGAGTTTCAAATGAGATATTTGATATAATAAACTTCATATTTCAGCAAGTATTTTTTATAATGGTGTTATGACTGTACTTTTGATTGTTCCAGAATATCTTGCCATGGACTTTTAGCTAAGAGTAAAAATAAATAAGCAATACTTAAAAATCCATTTTTAGAAGACTAAGAGATTTAAAGCACCTAATCCCTACTGTCTATCAAAATAATATTTTGAATGGAATTAATTTTTTAAATTTCATTTTCAATTTTTGTCTTTTCTGTTTATTGAGTACTAGTGAATAAAGTACAAATTTACAGTACTTAGCAATATATTGTTACTATTTATATTTTTATCACAAAACGATTTAGATCCCATAGCTATCACATGCCAGGCACTGCTTCGTATTGTTTTCATTATGGTAAAATAAACAGCTAAAGTCCCTGACTTTCTGGACCAGGCAAACTAACAGTGGAGATAGACATAAAACCTATACACAAAAGAATATGCCAATATTCTGACTATTGCATAAATTGATATTTGTGGTTTCAGATAAATTTTTGAGTAATAACATTATAAATAGACAACAATTACTATAATTGGATCAATGTGAAAGAAACTGAAGATGGTGGGTCTTTTCTTGGTTTTCCATCACCTCCCCAACTGGACATTAGACTGTTTCAGGGTTTGGCCTGATTCCATCCTGTCTTTTCTGTCTATATTCAGTACCTTGATGATCTCACCCAGCTTCATTAAAAGATACAATTGATCCCTTGTTCACACAAGACTTCTGACACTTAATGTGTGGGTTCCACACCAAGCAATTCTCCAATTCTCTATGAATACCAATTTATTGTCCTAAAATTTAATTCATTCTGACACTTAATACCAATAATTAGTGCAGACCACACAGGTTAAAGTCTCGTTCCCACAAGACTGCTCCCACATCAGACATCAATTCCAAGTTTGAACCTCTAGTTCTTTGAACAACCAGCTATAAATCAAAGATTCTTCTCACCCCTCCTGCAGATTTGGTAATTTTCTAGAACAGCTCACAGAACTCATGGAAACATTTACTTACATTTAACTGGTTTATTATACATACAATAAAAGATACAGATGAAGCGATACATAGGTTAAGGGGTGCAGAGTTTCCATGCCTTCTCTGGGCATGTCACCTTCTGGGCATGTCACCCTCATTTTGTACTTCCATGTGTTCCAACACAGAAGCCCTCCAAAACCCCTTTGTGGTTCATTTGGAGGCCTTATTATGTAGGCATGATTGATTAAATCATTAGCTATTGGTGGTTTAAGTCACTCTTCTTCCCCCAGAGGTCACAGGTGGTTATGAAATTTCCAACTCTCTAGTCACATAATTGGTTGTTTCTATGGCAACTAACCCCACCTTCTGAGTCACCTCATTAGCTAAAGCTCAGGTATGGTTAAAAGGATTTATCATAAATAACAAGACTCTCTTCTCACTTTTATTACTTAGGAAATTCCTAGGATTTTAGGAGCTCTGTGTCAGGAACTGGAGATAAAGACTAAATATACATTTCTTATTATATCACAATATCACCCTCATGTTTATTTATTTAATTGAGTTATCATTGTTATACAATCTTATGAAGGTTTCACATGAGCAACACTGTGGTTTCAACATTCACCCATATTATTAAGTACCTCCCTATAACCATTGCAGTTACTGTCTATCAGCATAGTAAGATGCTATAGAGTCATCATTTGTCCTCTCCATCACAACTCATGCTTATTAATATTAGCTATATGTTGATGATTTCGTATTATATCTCCAGCCTAGACCTTCACTCTAAACTCAATTCTATATACATCTGTCCAGTCAATGTCAATGCCTAGTTGGTATCTCATATTTAACTTGTCCAACCTGTCTCATGTCTTTGAACTCAAACCTTCCTGTTTCCTACTCTTAACTAATTCAGAAAATGGTGCTGCTATTCCCCCAATGGCTCATATCCAGAGACTCACCACATCTTCCCAAAGATCACTCTATAAAGCCTAATTGTTAACAGTGTTTCAAATAATGTTATCAATGACTGGCTTTATTAAGTAAACTTTCTGGAAGAAACAAATAACTTACCTTCCATTCAGGCATATATGATATACTTTGAAAAGCTTATTTTGTATCTTTAAATCTTATACTGTCAATTGCAGGAAATCAAAACCTTAACTGTCTTGTCTACTACAGCATTACAAACATATGGCACAAATGAAACTGTTACATATACGTCATATGGCTGTGAGTTCCATTTTGTCCCCTCCCAAAAAGATATGTGGATGTCCTAACCACAGGGACCTGTGAATGCGACTTTATTTGGAAATAAGAGTTTTTGCAGATAGTCAAGTTAAGATGAGGTCTTACTGGATTAGGGTGGTTCCTATTCCAGTGACTGGTATCCATATAAAAAGAGGGGAATTCGTATTAGAGATTCGGACACACAAGGGAAAATGACATATGAAGACAGACAGAGATTCCAGTGATGCATCGAGATGCCAGGATTGCCAGCGACCACCGGAAGCTAGTTGAGAAGAACCGAACAGATTCTCCCTCAGAACCTCCAGAAGGAATCAACTGTTTTGGCACCTTGATTTTGGACTTCCAGCCTCCAGAACTGAGACAATACATTTCCATTATTTAAAGCCACCCAGTCTGTAGTACCTTGTACAACAACCCCAGGAAGCTAATATAGATGTGAATACCTTGAAGCAGAGTGTGGTTGTCACTATACCTAAAAATGTGGAAGTGGCATTGGATACTGAGTAAAAACTGGAGGAGTTTTGAGAGACATGATAGAAAAAGCCTATCTACCTTGAAGAGGCTATTGCTAGAAAAATGGGCATGAACGATATTTCTGGTGAGGTCTCAGATGAAAATTGATTACTGGATTCCAGAAAACTGGTCTTTGTTATACAGAAAATTTATCTGTATTGTGTTCTTCCTTCATGTGGAAAGAAGAAATTAGAAACAGTGAACCTGGACATTTAGTTAAGGAGATTTCCAAGCAAAATGTGGATGGTGCAACCTGGTTTCTCCTTGCTGCTTATAGTGAAATGGGGGAGAAAGGTAAAAACCTGGGGGAAGAACGGCCAAGCCAAAATAGACCAGCACACGATGATTTTGAAAATTCTCAGCTTATCCAGATGGCATGCTATTTAGACAAGATTAGGTATAGATGAACAACATTTTGGTAGAGAGATTAGATGGGTGACTCATAGATCCAATCAACCATATCAGTAGAAGCAAGGAACCATGGTTCCCAGGAGAATGTGGAGAATCCTTATGTTTAATGGTTTGTGTTCCCTTACTATTCATGAAAGACCACCAAAGTTTTTTAAAAATTTGATACCTGTAGAAATGCTGACAATCTGAACTGAAAGGGACAGAGAGAGGAAGAAATGAAGAATGATTCTAGGAGTAGAGCTACAAAGGCGGGGGCCAGCGAGGGCAGGACCATTTGTTCAAGAAGGAAGAAAGGGCAGATCACTGAGCCACAGAGATGTAATCTCAGGTCTTGAAACCTCATGGACTTGCCCTGCTCAATTGCAAATTTGCTTTAGACAGTAAACCCCTTTATTCCTTCCATTTTATTCCTTTCAGAATGGGAATGTCTATTGTACATTTGCCCCAGTGTTGTATTTTGGAAATAGAAATGTGTTTCTGATTTCACAGGCTTGTGGATGGAGAGGAATTTTGTCTCAGGATGGATCACACTCAGAATCTCACACATACTAGATTTAGATGATGAAATTTGAGACTTTTTTGAGTTGACATTTAGATTTGGGATTTATGGTTCATGCTGGAATGGGCTAAAACTTTAAAAGTGTTGGGATGGGGTAAATACATTTTTCACATATATAAGCTGTGAATTATTGAAAGTCCATGGATATTGTAGGTTGAATATTGTCTCTGTAAAATTCATGTCTCCCTTGAAACTTGGAATGTGACAATTACAGATTGAATATTTTCCCCTCCTAACCCCAAAATATGTTCATTTTCCCTGGTACTTGTGAATGTGAATTTATTTGGAGATAGGGTCTTTGCAGATGCAAATAATTAGGAGAAGGTTATACAGGGTCACCATAGGCCCTAATCCATGACCGGTGTCCTTATGAGAAGATAAAAGAGAGATACAGAGAGACACACAGAGGGAGTGCAGCCATCTGAAGATGGAGTTTTGCTGCCATAAATCAAAGGATGCCAAAGATCATGGCATACACCAAAAGAAAGTAAGAGAAAAGAAAATCTCCAGAGTAGGATCAGAGGGATTATGGCTCCAGAATTGTAAGACAATGAGTTTCTTTTGTTTTAAGCTATCACATTTGTGGACTTTTTACAGCAGCTCTAGGAAACCAAGATATCATACTGTATTTCTGACTTGCATACTATCCTCTACATCATTCACTTGTTACAACTACACAGGCCTCCTTGCTGCTCCAAGAACACTTAGGGCATGTTCCTGCCTCTGTCCATACTTTTCTATCCTCAGATATATAAGTGACTCACTCTCTCACCTTTCCAGATCTTTATTAAATATCCCATTCTCACTGAGACCTTACCTGATCACCTAATTACAACCTCCATCTCATATCCTCATCTCCCTTCTAAACTTTTCTGAAACATTTGTAACCATCTAATATACTACATATCTCATCTGTTTACCTAGTCATTTGTCAGTTTCCACACCTAGAGTGTAACCTGCTTGAAGACATGGGAATTTTTTTTTCTAATTTGTTTAGATGTTCCCCACATAATAGTTTCTCGGTGGATATTTACTAAGTAAGTGAGTTATTCTGCATAACTGTATTACCCTACTTAAAATGTGGCTGATATAAAGACACTGATGTTGAAGATGAATGAGAAAAGCTTTATCTCACTGTTTTATTGAATAGGTTAAGTGACAGAGTATGTGTAATCTGTAATAACTACCTTAAATATGGTAGCTATCTTCACTAGAATGTAAGCTTGAATATAATAACAATTTTCTTAAATGTTTGTTTCACTCAGCAATGCTTAGAATTTGACCTACCTCATGGCAGTCTCATCCACCAAGATTTTGAAAAATTTTAAGAAGGAAAGTAACATAATACACTTTAAGTCTTGAAAATATGTTTTTATGGCTACTATGTAACTAGGGATTGCAGAGGTCATGAATGAAATAGGAAGGTAAGTTAGGAAATTGGAAGAGTAGTCCAGGTGAAAATTGTGGGAAAGAAGTAGACACAAAATTATTCTAGAGGTACAATAAAAATGACTACATAGAGAATAAAGAAGATAGAGGTTCCTTCTCAAGAAGATATCCCATTTTTCTGGCTTGAGAAACTGAATTGATGATGGTTTGATTCATCATCTGTGGAAGTCTGACAGATGAATAAATATGATGTGGGAAACTGATTTTAATTTTGAACTTCTTTAGTCTGAGATGCCTGTGAGGCATCTCAGTGAAGATAAAAAGAGAGCAGCTGAATAGTCACATCTAGAGCTCAAAAGTTTTTTACTGGAGAAAAACGTGTGTCTGTGGTTATATAGATAATCCCTAAAGCCAAGTCAATGAAGAGAGGTGAGATGAAAGCTTAGGAATTTAAGATGTCAGAAAGATATGGAATTACTAGTGAAAGTAATGCAGAAGAGGCAGCTGCTGGTTATAGGGAAAGAAAACTATAAGATATATCTTATGGAAGTCAAGAGTCAGCTAACTTCTCAACTCCTTTTTTATTCTGAGGTGCAGAGATGATGTTCCCATAGAACCTACTGAATTGCTTGATTACTAGCTCTTTGTCACTCTTGCCCAGAAATACTCTTTCCTTGGCTAACCAGCCCTAGTCTGTATTCTCAATCCATCATGATAATAATTCAAGGACTCCACCTGGTTTTACCAAATCATCCAGTTTCATATAATTTCCTGTTTCCTATACCCATCACACAAACTTTTCAGTCATCCCCATCAAAGCTTTCTATTTATATACTCCTTGTGTTATTTCTTTATACTACATGCATTTAAACCTAAACACTAAGAGGCAGTGAACACAAAGAAGATAAGAGAGATTCAAAAGCTTGATTTGCCTTGTGATGATTCTCCTTGTATTGTTGTTTGTTGTACCTCACATCTTACATCCTAATAATACAGCCTACACTGATGTATTAGACTTTATTATTTGATGACATTTTACAGAATGTAAAAAATAACATTTGATTCAAATGAAAAGTTGGGCATATAAATTTATGCTTTGCAATTGTTAATATGTAGAACACTAATTTTCTCCAAGGACCTCCCCCAAAATTTGATACATATATTCTGGAAAATTTTCACAGAGCATAATGGTTATTATTCATGGAACTCTGACTGATTTAATTGGTTGACTGACTAAAACTCTGAGAAATAACTGTTTGCCTTGGAGACAGCCCTAGGGAGTCTTTGTCACACATTTCAT
The DNA here is from genome assembly GCA_032199065.1 of Smutsia gigantea. NCBI lineage: Eukaryota > Metazoa > Chordata > Mammalia > Pholidota > Manidae > Smutsia > Smutsia gigantea. The sequence goes on from JAVSCE010020574.1 coordinate 116,155, forward strand.
AGAAACATTGTGTTCAAACTAGTGTGGAACTCTGCTTTTTTTCATGTAAACAATGAATGTCCTGAAAGGTGGATTTCCTCAGAGATTTTTATTTGTAATGAAAGATTCTGTCACTCTGGGAAGGCCCAATTCTAACAACCATTTTAGCTCTCTGGCAGAGTTTCTCAAAACTGTCTTTAAGTGTCTGAGGGCAGAGAAGTGAGAATTCATTTGTCTAGAGATTCTGGGATCATGGACGATCACAAAAATCCTTTGATGGTTTTGTGCTTTATCAGAAAACATACATAAATTTTTTATTTTGTTACGTAATATATGTTTGTTGTACTATAGTGTTCATCTTTTCCTACCGAAATGCAGTGAAATGTATGCTCCTTGACGATGTTCAGTGTTTATCACAGAGCGTACTCTATACCCTGGAACATTCTCTTGTAGGCTCAAAAACATCAGTTGTGAAAATTAAAGAAATATTGGATGAAGGAGTACTGAAGAAAGAGGGGGGGGGGGGGGTGGGAAACAGCAACCACAACAGAAAGTAGCCATAGAGGAGGATAATCCAAATAAAGCAAAATTAGGTCAAAGATATTTGATTTAAGACCTCCTGTTCTTTTTTCATGGATTCCCCAAGATTTTTTTTTACAGCTCTATTCTTCAGTTCTTCACTTTCTTTTAACTATATCTATGATATAAATTAATGTTGCACCTGTGATATGTTCTTTTGTTTGACTGTTGGCTTAAAATACACAACTGTCCAATATAAATTTAAGCTTTTTGAATATGCCTTCTGAAATCTCATTAACATTAAGGGAATATTTTTAAACGGTATAAAATTTCAGTGCAAATAACAACAAAGCCAAAATGTGCAGAATGCTGAGAAGAAAGCCAGTTGGATTTAAGAATCCTGTCTGGCGTCCTAGGAGCTGAAGAGGGACAGTACTTGTAAGTCACATTCTTGAGAATGTAAATTTTCTCTTATTATGCCCACTCTTCAATAGACCTATTAAAAAAATCTAGAACCTGTCTAGCTCCATTTCTCTAGAGAATAAAACTTTTATCTCCTCTAATATTGTGAGAAAGGGGTAATAACTAGTATGACTCAGAGGGAGATGGAAACCTGACAGGTCTAATTATTCTTTTCACAGATATCCAAATTCTCCTATTGGTTATTCCCTATCCTTCACTTCTACTACAATTCCAGTTATTTTCTAGAATTTTTCATGAATAAACCAAAAATTAGGAGTTTTATATCTGTACAACAGGAATTCAAGAAAGAGCAAAACAAAGGGGAGAAAAGAAATTGCAAAATAATAATAATAAGATGAAGAAAATGAGTACCTAAATCAATGAGTTAAAAAATTCCATTAAGTTATATCATGGGAAAATTTTAAATATCAGAAGTAAAGAGATGATATTAAAAGCTTTCTGGGGAGAAAAAAAGGGCAGAGAAGGAAGCTAAGGCAGAAACCTTCTCCCAAAGGCACATAAAACATGAAAATACAGCAAATACAACTAAACGTGAAAACGTCCTGAAGCCTGCAGAACAGACTACCTACACCTGGGAAAGAAGCAAAGACCTCACAGAAAAGAGCAAAGTGGTAAAGCTGAGATCCAATGAGACCGAAACCCTTCCCCAAACCCAGCCTACAGGCCGGAGAAAGAGGAATGGAGCAATGAGGGGTTAGGAGCCCAGGATTGCTGCACACCTGGCCCTGGGGATCTGCTCCAGGAGCATGAGCCCACATTACATGGTGTACTGGTGATTAGCAGGCTGGACAGAAAAACAGGGGGAACGCTGAGGGAGGCTGAGATCCTAGCCACTTGTGGAGAACAGGCACACTCCATTGGTTGCCCTGAGATAAAAGCAAAGCAGGCAGTTTGAAAGACTTCCCAGCAGCCTAAGGGGCACCAGAAGGGTGAGTGTTGGACAGAGCCCTCTTCGCAGGAGAAAGGGAAGATGGACTATACCTCCCAACCTGCCCTTGGCCTAAGAAGCTGGGAACTCCCATAAGCCCCAGATGCTCCATCCCCCTTGCAATGCAGCCCTGAGGCTCATGCCTCCACATGCAGCTAGCAGACAATGCACCTGGCCCAGCAGTAGTGTCAGACTTTGCTGCCAGGTAGGCAGAGGGAGACCCTCCCAACTTTCTCGGCTCTGTTGCAGCCCAACCGGGGAGATGCCTGCAAGAACCAGCCCCAAGAGCTCCTTCCTCCACACGGATATCTAAGCCCAGTGCTGCACATTGAGCCTGGGTAGAGCTGAACATCAGCCCACCCATTACATTAACTCTTCAACCCCCACCATTGCTGCAGGCCAGGCAGAGGGTGTCTCCACCCACAGCAACTCCAGCAGAGACATCTGCACTAATCACAAAAGCATGGCTGAAGCATACTGCCTGCCTAGACCCAGATCACTACAAGCCAGACAGAAAGCCCTGCCCACTTCAAACCAACAGCTGGGACTCCCACACTGGAAAGTGAAGAGCCTTGAGCTTATGGTTACTAGAGGACACCTCCTTCATAAAGCTATTATTCCATAGGTCAGGAAGCAGCAGAGACATCTAATACAAAGGAAACACAGAAACTGTGACAAAATGAGGAGGAAGACAAATATGTTCCAAACAACACTATAAGACAAGACAACAGAAAGAGGGCTAAATGAAACAAATCAGCAATATTCTTGATAAAGATTTCAAAAATCATAAACATGCTTGTGGATCTACAGAAAAATATTAAAGATCTCAGAGGGAACTTCAACAAAAATAAGACTTACAAAAGAGCCACTCAAATGAAAATACAGTTTCTGAAATGAAATGGACAATACAGTGGAGGGATTTAATAGCAGATTATCATAGGTTGAAGAAATTGTAAATGAAATGGAAATTAGGGAACAGGAAAACAGTGAAGCCAAAAATCAGCCAAAAAGCATTCTTCAATGAACTAGAACAAGCAGTTCTAAAACTCATATGGAACCACAAAAGACCCCCAAGTAGTCAAAGCAATCCTGAGAAGGAAGAACAAAAAAAGCTAGGGGGATTACACTCCCTAACTTCAAGCTCTACTACAAAGCCACAGTAATCAAAACAATTTGGTACTGGCACAAGTACAGACCCATAGATCAATGGAACAGAATTGAGAGCCCAGATATAAACCCACACATATATGGTCAATCAATATACAATAAAGGAGCCAGGAATACACAATGGAGAAGAGAAAGCCTCTTCAACAACTGGTGTTGGCAAAACTGTAAAACTGCATGTAAGAGAATGAAACGGATTATTGTCTAACTCCATACACAAAAGTAAACTCAAAATGGATCAAAGACCTTATGTAAGTCAGGAAACCATAAGACTCCTTGAGGAAAACACAGGCAAAAATCTCTTGAATATAAGCATGAGCAATTTTTTTTCCTGGACACATCTCTTCAGGCAAGGGAAGAAAATAAAAAATAAACAAGTGGGACTGCATCAAACTAAAAAGCTTCTGTACAGCAAAGGACACCATCAGTAGAACAAAAAGGCACCCCTGAGAATGGGAGATTATATTCATAAATGATTCATCTGATAAAGGGTTAACATACAAAATATATAAAAAAGTCATATACCTCAACACCCAAAAAGCAATCCAATTAAAAAGTGGGTGGAGGACCTGAACAGACACTTCTCCAGATCAGAAATACAAATAGCCAACAGGCACAAGAAAAGATGCTCCACATCACTAATCATCAGAGAAACACAAATTAAAACCACAGTGAGATATCACCTCTCACGAATTAAGATTGCATTATCCAAAAGACAAGAAATAACAAATGCTGGTGGGGATGTGGAGAAATGAGAACACTCCTACACTTTTTATGTGAGTTTAAATTGGTTCACCCGTTGTAGAAAGATGTATGGAGGTTCCTCAAAAAACTAAAAATAGAAATACCATTTGACACAGTAATTCCACTCCTAGGAATGTACCTGAAGAAAACAAAATCCCTCATTTGAAAAGACATATGCACCCCTATGTTTATCCCTGCACTACTTGGCAATAGCCAAGAAATGGAAGCAACCTAAGTGTCCATCAGTAGATGAATGGACAAAGAAGATGTGGTACATATACACAATGGAATATTATTCAGCCATAAAAAGAAAAGAAATCCTGCCATTTGTAACAGCATGGATGGATCTAGGTATTATGCTCAGTTAATAAGCCAGGCAGAGAAAGACAAATACCATATGATTTCAATTATTTGTAAAGTTTAAAAACAAAGCAAAGCAGAAGGAACAAAATAGCAGTAGACTCATAGACACTGAGAAGGAACTAGTGGTTACCAAGGAGGAGTGGTTGGTTGGGGGGATGGGTAAGGGGATAAAGGTGCATAATAATTCACAATCACAATACAAGTTGGTCATGGGGATGGTAGTACAACATGGAGAATACAATGAATGATTCTGTAACATCTTACTATGTTGATAGATAGTAACTGCACTAGACAGGGTGAGGATTTAATAATATGGGTAACTGTTAAACCAATGTGTTGTATATTTGAAACCAACATAAGATTTTATATTAATGATAGTTTAATGAAAAAAGCTTTCTAAGGGGAGAAATATAGGATTGTAGTTGTCTATTCACCATAGAAGCTCTATGAAAGTTATTTCCTCTTTCCTATCAGCCTTTCTAGAAATCTATTTGGTATTTAGTATTCTTCATTTGTTAACAATGAGGTGAGGTTCCATTTTTTTCCTTTGAATTAATTTCATAATCAGTTCAATTAAAATAGCCTATGTAGAGAGTGATGAGATGAGAGAGAGATTGAACACAAGCCAAGCATAATGGCATTTTTATTCACTCAGTGTAAAGATTAGTGATTCTTTACCTGGGCACACACATTTTAGATTCAGATGGATACATACTCTTTCTGAAGGAAAAACACACATATGATTATACACACATAGTCTTGCATAAAAGTGTAAGAGACACACAGATCTCTTTGAAGCATATCCTCTGGCTATTGCCCTCGGATGGATAAGAAAATGATTTAGTGACACACAAAAAATGAGCAACAATGTCATGCCACAGGGAAGGTGATAAGTAACACAATTTTGTTGTTATTGTTAAGAAAAATATAATTACAGCATGGAATGCTGCAACATAATGCAAACTGAAGGGACAGTGAAAGGAGGAAAGGCCTCTGAATAAGCAGTGCTGTAAAAGCACAAATGAGATTATAACAGCCACTTTAAGTGGAACCACAAAACTCTTCCAGATATACAAAAATTGGATATTTGATTGTGGCTGTGATCTTGGAAGTTAGCACTGAAGATGGGTCTTAGAGAATAGGCAAGGCTTTAGTAGAGAAACTGAGAAAAATAATTCCTGATAGTTTCAACAAAAAAGAAAATTGCAGACATACTGTACTAATGGTAATAAAAGCAAACACTTGAGTAGCCCTTACTATGTTCTAAGGGCTTTATACATATTAACTAATTTAATCCTTGTAACAACCTTCTCCAACTGATACTAGCATTGTTGTCATTTTTCAGATGAGGAACATGAGGCAGAGAGTCGAGTAATTGGCCTGAAGTGAGCAAAACTAGTAAGTGATGGAGCCAGAGTTTGGACTCAGGAAATGTTGAGGGAGGTCACGGAGAGGACACAACTGCAGGCTCACCATGAGAAGGACCTTGGCAATCAGAGGCTCCTCACTGCCTCCCTGTTGACGGAACATGCATTCTGCCCAGCCATGCCATAGCCAGAGCCATTTCAAGTACACAACCCTGAAAGAGTAATGTATTTTTGAGACCATCTGGACTGTGTAAAGTGACTGAATCCCATTAAAGACCGTATATAAATTTTAAGATTCTGCTGGGCAGGTGTGGAGATCTACTTGTCTTAAGCCACCCAAGACAAGCCTTGTATATAAGTTCCCTTGTTTATTCAATCTGCCACCTTCAATCTGGAGGGGTGTTCAGTCCCTCCTTGCCCTCTGTGTAGGGAAGCCAGTTTTGAATTTCACCCATGGGAACTCCTAAGGTTGCAAACCAACAGGAAGACTGGCTCCATATCTGTATTCTCTACCATATGCTATTTCACCTCCATAAAGCAGAACTGTAGCATGAGAAGATCCTTAGATAAGAATGGAAAGCACATAGTTTGAATGCTGTCACTCTGCACAGGGATATTGTTGGCAGACTTTGGCAATCAAAATGAGCATACCTTTGCATTCCAGCTCACATTGCTTAGACCATTACAAACCATTCCCAATAAATCAGGATTTGCTTAGAAGTTAAAAGCTATGTGGTATTCCTGCTACGGTAGCAAATTCTCTTGCAGTATAAAAATGAAATAGAAGCATTAAGAGATGAAGAATGGGAGAATAACAATATATTTTTGTAATAGTGTAGGTTAAACAAACAAAGCAAAATGAATTGGAGCTAAAATAAGAGAATTTCAGTAAAATAGGAAAACACATGACTGAGACTTTTTGTAACTAAACTAAAAGCTCTTAGAAGGCAGGACCTGAACTTTATACCTATATCGTATGACTTTCTTACAGATAAATCTTTTTACTCTTACTGAAGAGTAAATATTCCATATAGACTAATTTTGAGCTGGATCATACATCATAATAAAAGGGACCTTGTTATTTTACTGAACTAAAATTATTGTAAGAAATAAAAATATAATAAAGTTGTAAGTACAAAGAGAAAGGGTTAAGGTTCATAACTGACCATAGATTACAACGAATTTTTGAAAAAGTAGGTTGACAAGTGACAACTGATTTGGCTCAGAAAAGTATTTAATAAGTTGATGAAGGCATATGTCAAGTATACGGCTCAAAACAGTGGAGACATTTGAAATACTGTAGTCATCAAACCACAACATCTCTATTCTCAAAAATTCATTAGCCACATATATGCCTCTGAGACAGGGAACAGGAGGTTTACCTTCAGAAAAACTGAACAAAGGATATACTTATACCTAAAAATAGCAGATATGATAACTTAGGATGCTGGAGAAAAGGAGATTTAAAACAAAAATTCCAACAGATCAACAAATTACCTCCTTTGCTTCACATGCTGAACACCAGGAACTAACACAGATAAAGAGAATAGAGTGTTCATCTCTCGAAAAATTGGACAGCATCATAAGAAAGAACTCTACAAACTGATGTTTGGAGTTTCTCTAAGTAAATGGTTTACTCCCATACCTAAATTTCCATACCAAATGAAATGATTTTCTCCCAATCATCCTAAAATGAAGTCTACAAACCAACAAATATATCCATAAGCACTTTCCAACCATTTTTAAAAAGTACTACTGCACTCTTAAATATAATGGACAAAGATTCCCAGACATATGGGGAAATCCTCCAACTCAAAGATGGAGGAGGGGACACAGAAGAAAGAAGAGGGGAAGAGGAGAGAGACAGCAGAATTAAAAAAATGGAAAAAAATAATTTCAGACCAAAGAGAAATCATAAATGGAGCAGAGGAAAAGAAGAGAATAAAGTTTGCATACTCAGAGATGTAAGAAGGTATAACAGTATACATAATAAATGCAGGATGTCAGTAAAAAAAAAATTCAGAGTAAGAAAAAACTTTTAGAGAAATATACATATACATGTATATATAAGGCATACCTCATTTTCTTTTGCTTCACTTTATTGCACTTTGCAGCTATTGTGTTTTTTACAGACTGAAGGTCTGAAGCAACCTTGAATCAAGGAAATCTACTGCCATTTTTCCAAAAGCACTTACTCACTTTTTTTCTCTGTGTCACATTTTGGTAATTCTTCTGATATTTTAAACTTTTTCGTTATTATTATATTTGTTATGGTGATCTGTGGTCAATGATTACAGCTCATTGAAACCTCAGGTGATGATTAGCATTTCTTAGCAATAAAGCATTTAAAAAATAAGGTCTGTACATTGTTTCTTCAGATATAATGTTATTGCTTACCTAATAGACTATAGTATAGTGTAAACATAACTTTTATACATACCAGAAAACTAAAATTCATTTGATTGGTTTTTTTGGATATTCACTTCATGGAAGTGGTCTGGAATCAAACCTATAATATCTCCAAGGTATGCCTCTATATATTTGATAAAATATGACTGAAATATTTATATATTCTTCAAATAATCAAACTCAGTTTCAGTAAAAGATAAACTGGTATCTTGGGCTTCCTGTTGTGATGCTTTACAAGAGATTCAATATCATCTGCCCAAAGTGTTTAATCTCAATTTAATTATGGGGAAATGGTGACATATACAAATTAAGAATTTATAAAACAACTGACATTTAGCATTCAAAAGTGACAAGTAAAAGAACCTGAAAAATGTTCTAGATGAAAAAAAAACAAAACACAAAACAAAGAAACTTGGATCCCTCCAAAAAACAAAATAAAACAAAAATAAAAGAAAGGATAACTCCCGCCTTGAAGGATTTTAGGGGAAATTTAAATATAGACTGTAAATTTAAAAAATGGTATTATATTAATGCTCTAGAAAGTATGACAATAAAATTAACTATGCCCCAGAAGGAAAAGTTTTTTAACCCTAGAATTCTATACCCAGCCAAGCTATTCATAAATGGACATTAATGATAAACTTACTTCTAAACACACATTTTATACATGGAAGGACTTAAGGATCTCACTTCTTTTGTACTCTTTTTAGGAATTTACAGGACACTTCACTTCCAAAAGCATGGGTGTGGGAAGGAGTGCCCTAGAAATAGAGAGAGGCAAAGAGGAGCCTTTACAAACATAAGCATCCATCCAAATGTCAGTAGGAGCCCAGAGAATCCTATGATGATCTTCAGGAAAAAGAAAAAAAAAAGACACATTAGAAAAGCTACTGCAAAGTTAGAGAACATGTAGGAAGAATTGCAGATAGGTATATACAAAATTATACAAGTGAAAAAAAGGTAAGTTAACTCAAGGGTAAAGCAGCATTTTCAAGAAAAGAAATATAAACATAGCTTTGGAATTGACAGTATTATCATCATAAAGCTGAAGATGGTGATTTCTGATTTAACTTAAAAATAGTGAAGTTGATATTTTAACTGTTGGGGAAGAGGAATTGGGTTTGATTATGCAAGTGAAACAAATTTTCGTTTCTGTTAAATGGACCAATCAAAAAGTGTTGAAAGACTATCATTAAAAATATAAAGATAATAATAAAAAAATTAGATAAAAACCACCAAATTTTGCAACTATGTAGCAGGACTGAAAAATTGTGCATTTAAGAATATGTATATGTATTATTTTGATGTTTGCCTTAGCTTGCTTTCCCTAATAGCGGAGCCTGATACAAAGGCTTATGTATGAGTAATTTATTTCTGAATGTGATCTCAGGGAGAATGAAGCTTAGTGAAATAAAGCAGAAATGTAATAACAATCAACACAGGATATATCATCATTGGTAGCTGTGACTAGGTACTCAATATATAACCAAGATGGAAAAATTATACCAAGATGCAGAACAGAACTGAACATTTCAGTCAGAACTGAAACAAGAATGCAATGCTTAGGACTAATTTTGCTTGTTTAAATAATCAGAAAAGCCCATCACTTAAACAAACAAATGTGGGGAAAGGTTACTTTAATCTAGAATATCAGTCTCCCTGAGCATCTAGTTTCCTGGGCCATCTGCTTTATGTTTTGCCAACTCCTTTGCACTTCCACTGGAGGAAATAAGCAGAGGGGAGTTAAGAGACTAGGCTTCTCACTCCCTATCTGTTATATTTTTTGTGTGTAATTTTTAAAAAGTAGCCAAGTCCTTCAGAGCTTCAATTTTCTTATCTGTAAAATAAGATTAGATCACTTCTAATCTTTCACGTGGTATAATTCTATCCACTAAGAGAAGAGATGTGCAAAATGCCTTCCTAAAGGGTTCACAGCTGTGAGTAAAGTCACCTGCGCTTCATGCAGAATTGCTCATTTGAGGAACATCATACAAATAAGTTTGGCAAGAGTGAAGAGAGCCTTTCTGAAAGCTGTGTCAAAAGCAATGCCAAATATCACTTACATCAGTTGTTCATTTTCCCATTTATTTTATTTCCAAATAATGGCAAAACTGACAACCACAATTTGCATTACTTTTCTCATCACTGGACACTGCATCAGTAACTGAAAGAGCACAAAGTGGTATAATAAACTCAGACTTAATTCACTATTTGGATGACACCCCATCAGTACTAGCCCATAGCCAACCTTAGCAGAACACTTAGCATATTAATACCTCATTGTTTGGTTTATATTTTCAGTTTTAATAAATCTATAATGTACACTGCTCTTGCTACAGCTGCTTTCTTTGCATGTATAATTCATTTCAATATACTTAAATGTTGTTGGTGTGGCTTTATATGTATTATTGTGTTTTAACCATTAATATGGGATAAAAATTTGATCTCTTTAAAAAGTAAAGTTTAACAGTGATTAAACTGGCTAGATTGAGGAAAAGTAATAAAATATTATATAAAATGCTAGTTAACAAAAAGGGGACTGAGAATAGACTCAATTAAAAGTTATACATAAATTAAAACAATAAGATACCACTATGAACCAATTAGAATGTCTTATATATGCATATATATACATATATATACATATAAATTGACAATACTAATTGTTGGTGAAGAGAGAAAGCAACAGGAACTCTGATTCATTGTTGGTGGAATGCAAAATGTACAACCACTTTGTAACACGTTTTGGTAGTTTAATCTTAAGCAGCCAAGTATATAGCCTTATAATAAGATCCAAAATTAATGCTCCTAGGTATATACTCAATTTTTTTGGAGAGTTTTGTCTACACTAAACCTGCATATTTATAGCTGCTTTATTTATAATCACTAAAAACTGGAAGCAACTAAGATGTCTTTCAAGAGCTGAACAGATAAGCAATTCAGTACTGGTACATCCATCCAATGGAATAGTATTCAACAATAAAAAGAAAATAGCTACCAAGCCATGAAAAGACACGGATGAGTCTAAATGTACATCACTAAGTGAAAGAAGCCAGTCTGAAGAATCTACCTAATGTATTACTTCAATTATATGACATTCTGGAAAAAGCAAATCTAAAGTGATGTTGAAAAGACCAGTGGCTGCCAGAAATTCAGGGATGGGCGGAGAGCAGATTGGGTGAAGCACAGGATTTTTTGGTTGGTGAGACTACTCCGTATCATACCGTAACTGTTGACACATGACATTGGCACTTGCCAAAATTCTCAGAACTGTATAAAACTAAGGAGAACTTAACATGCAAGTTTAAAAATATAATTAGGAAGTCAGTGGGTCCCAGGATGTAAAAAGTGACAAAACAATATGACTTTATTACAAATGTATGAAACAACTTTACTGAAGGGGATGGGAAGAAATGGTGCTGACCTAAGTTCAGAAACACTGGGATCTATGAGACTAAAAGCAAAAGGAACTGTTTATAAACACTTGTTGATATCCATCGGTGGTTCACAGTTAACAATTCTGAGATCACTATACTTGTATACTGAAAATTGTCAAGAGAAGTTTATAATGATCTATATAGTGGTAAATTAGAGGTGGAGACATTAGTATGAAGTCCTGTTTAGCTTAATATAGATACAGATGTTTGTATACAGAAATATGTATAGATGTGTCTATACATGGGTTAGTATACATATTCATATTTGCAAATTGTGTCAGCTGAGAAGGCCTACAAGCAATGGGCCATAGCAACAAGCACACTTGGGCCTAGATCTTGATTTTTGACATCATTTTCCAGTGAAAGGAACCAGAGTTTCTTAAATAAATGGATTATTCTAGAACTGAGGCAGTAAATATACAAGGTGAGCCTAGAGCTTCTTTTAGTAACAGAAAGTAAGGAAGTGCTCAAAAAGAAAACAAATGGGCAAACAAAAAATACAATACATTGATTGGGGTATGTCAAGGGGACACAGTAGCCAACTCAAAGAGCTTCCAATGGCCAAACTGCAACAATTTGAACAATAAAATAGAGCAATATTGGATCACATAACTCAAAATATAAAATAAATATTAATGAGTCCATACATATATTAATTGCTGAATAAGCAGATGAATGGCGGGGGGGGGGGAACAGAGAAATATTCTGTGAAGAATTCCAAATGACTTATGTAGATATTCAGCCTTTAAAAAGGTGAGGGATAGTTCATTACTCCTTAAGTAGGGGCTGCACATAATGACTTCCTTCTAAAGAGTATAGTATGGAAAGGGGGAAAAGACTGGCTTTACAGTGGAGAAATCTGACAAACATTACCTCAGCCAGGTGATTAAAATAAAAATCAGCAGTGCTAAGTTATGTTGATAGTATGTAACCCCGATATAATTTGATGAAAATAGCCCTTCACCTCGGGGGTCTTCCTGGAAAAACATAACCCTCATCTTACCATGAGGAAAATCATCAGACAAATCCCAGTTCAAGGGGACTCCCAAAATATAGCTGCTCTAAAGTCCTTTTCAAAGCTGTCAAGGTCATCAAAAGCAAGGAAATCTTACAACTAAAATTAATGCGATATTCTGAATGAGATCCTGGAATAGGAAGAGGACAGTAAGGAGAAATAAGCAAATCTGAATGAAGTATGGACTTTAAAAATAATGTATGAATATTCATTCATTCATTCTGACAAAGGCACCATACTAACGTAAGATGTTATTGGAGGAAACTGAGGGCCAAGTGTTTGGAACTCTCTGTACTATCTGCAATTTTCCAATTTTAAAGCTATTCTCAAAATAAAATTTATTTGAAAAATGTAATGTTCTGTTTGCAAATTATCAATCATCAAACAGGTAGTTATTGAGTCAGTTTGCTTGTAGAACTGCATAGCCTTCATGTTGGAGGGAAAGTTAGAGCCGCTGAAGACAGCCAGGGAGAAAAGAATCATGGTGACTGCGTAAACGTCCAGATAGAGACAAACACATTTACAATCTACAGATACCAGAATATCATTGGAAACTTTTAGATGAAGGAAAATGAAGTCATAACAGGTTAAACAAGCACCTAAGGGAGGACTGTCTTGTGGGCTGTAATCCACATGTCCATAACATTGGATCTGGAAGCAGCAAGGGATGTTTGTGTTTTAAATAGACAGCAAAAGTCAAGAACTCATGATTCTAAGAACCAAACCATCTCAAAACATCTTGCCAAAACCTCTAGCACATACAAGGCTTTCATTCCCAAGGCTGTGTGATATTTTTTAGGATGTATTTGCAAATCTAAAGATACTAGAATGCTACAGATAAGGAGTGTGAGACTTGACAGAGAAAATGATTTTATTCATTATTTATACATTTAAATCCTGGTTGTAACTATGTCTTTTGGCTGTCTAGCTTAATTCTACCTTAAATAATGGTGACTGATGTATTTAAGGTGTGCATAAATGATTTTCCCCCACTTTTCATATCATCACTTCATATATTTTTTCATCTCATATTTCGTATTACTCACATTTTTTAAAATAATTGACTCAGAGAAAGTTAATAATTAACCAAACAATGTCTATTAACGAAAGTGGTATATTGATTTTTCTCTTTGAAAGGTGCATCTGTTTATACTAATATATTATTCAGGTGACAGCTTGGGTCTCTGGGTCTTGAAAGCACTGAGATAAGTTTGCTTTGCGGCTCCATGTCACATTCACGGTCAGGCTTAGTGATGATTTTTTTATCTGTGAAATTCTTGTGGCGCTGCCGTTATCCACATGATTACATCGGATGCAGTCCTTTCCCATTGCATTCTTACCCTCTGCTCTGAACCTTGCTTCTTCCATTGGCAACTCTTTCTATGTCCAGAAATTGATATAAATTTGCAGCTCAGCTCCATTCCTTCAATTCAAAGGAAAACAAAATACTCACGGCAGCTCTTTGTGGATGTAACAGATTTTATAGAAAGATTGGTGTGGTGAAGGTGTTTACAAGTTACAAATATAAAATTCAGTATTAAGTATCTTTGATATAAAATAATTTGCTCACTCTGCAGTTCCTTTCTGTCATTCTCCTTGTCTCCTTAATCTTCCTCTCCCCATCTAATGTGTCACCCCCTGTCTACATATAAATTAAACACTGGAAAGGCAAAAACAGAAATACATATTTTTTTAAGTAAATTCTTCCTATATTCTTATGTAGAACAATGCGTTCCTCTCCGGTTTCCTTCCCACATTTGGTTTTGGTACAACTTTTGTATAACCCAATATTTGCTGGGTTACATTGCTACTTATGAGCAAGACAGAATCATCTATTTTTACTTCAGGATTTAATTGCCTAAAATTTACCCATGAGCTGCTGCTCCAGATATTACAGTGGGGATGTTACTAAAGCTAGCAAAGTTACAAAGTGTGCAACTTACTGCATGTCTACACACATGGAAAAATGCCTCCTTCAATGTTCTGTACATTGTTAAAACTTATGGTCAAATGCATTCTTTTTCTTATTTGGCTTTTCAGAAGCATTTGACAGAGTTACTGACTCACCCGCTTTGAAAGTTATCCTGTATTTGAGCTCTGGGACACTATTCTTTCCCAGTTCTCCTCCTATGTCACTGGACACTCTTTCTCAATCTTTGCTCCTTATTTATCAGCTTTCTAGAAAGACCCAGGGCTCTGTCCTTAGTCGTCTTCTCTTTTCCTTCTTTTTTCCTTCCCCAGGTGCTATCACTTTAACTCAGGAGCTTTACATATTACCTGCAAGTTTAGGATCCCCACATCTTCTCCCCAAATCTATACTTGCTCTCCAACTGCTTACATTAGTTTACACTGGGAAGTCTAAATCCCCTCAAATTTAACAGGTGCCCAGACTAAATGATTTGTATCCCCCAAATCCTCACCTCATATATTTTCTCCATGTAATTTAAAGCTTCATTCTTCCTTTCAAACCCCAGATTGAATCTATCATGGTGTAACAATTTCTTCCTTTAAAATAAATCCCCTATATAACTGTCTCACGACCTCACTGCTGCTATCTTGTCCAAGCCACTGTCCTCTTTCATGGAGAAGTCCTTCTTTCATACTTGTTCTTTATAGTTTTTTTCTTCATGAATAAGACTCGTCTTTTTAAAATGTGAGAAAATATTCTTTCTCAGCTCAAAACCCCTTCAGTGGATCCCAGTCTCACATAGGGTAAATCCTAAATGCTTAATATAACCAAAGCTACTCTGTGTAATTAGCCATTTCTGACCTGACCTCTCTTCCCTCTTCTGGCTTATTGCAGCCACATTAACTCCCATGCTATTTCCTGAGCCACTCAATCTAATTCAATCATTAGGGCTTTTTCACTTGCTGTTGCCCCAATTTTTCTATTCCTTTAGTGCAGTTAAGTTGCTTCTAAAATGGAACCTTGTCAGTGAGGCCTCTTCTGTCCGCACTAAGATGATACACCCTCCCCCAAGCAATCTCACATTCTTTCTTGCTTTTTCTTTCTCCATAATATGTATTAACCCTAACATGTTATACATTCTTTTGTTATCTTTTTCTTCCCATCAAAAGGTAAGTTCAGCACCTGGCATGGCATATAGAAGATGTTGATATTTATTTAATTTGTGAATCATTTCTCTTCAATGTTTAAAAATTTTTGAAAGATTTTACAGTATAGTTAACCATTCAGTAAAAATATGTACAGTCATAAACTGTTCTACAGATAGAGAACCTATGCAGAAAGAGCATGGTTGGATATTTTAAGTCTGTTTCCTCTTCTCTAAAGAGACATCAAAATCCCAAGATTGTGCCAAAGTTTAAGCTATTTTTCTCAGTATGTAAATAGTTCACATTAGCAGTAAAGAAAAAGAATAGGTATTATCACTAACCTGAGTTCTAAGTTAGGCCTAACAGAAATTGGAAGAAGCAAAGAGGTAGAGTCTCTAAAATAATTTGAAGGATAGGGAAGAAGTCACAAGGCAAGCATCCCTTGGCTCTTATCCCTGCTGTTGGTACTTACACAGGGGCTGTTGACTCGCATCCTTTTTCACAGTCCCTGCCATTTGACCATAGACATAAGAAAGCTAAGATGTCTTCTTCATTTCACCACGTAGTACATAACATGCAGTCCTAGCAAATTTTAGGCAGACTCAGTGACAAGATTTCCCTCAGTGACGAGACTTTAATGGAGCAGCCAATATCTGGATTCAATTCTATAAAGATAGAATTATTCTGGGGAAAGACATCAGTAAAAATGTACCACCTTTGGTAATTATAAACCCAAAGAAGTAACTTCTTACAATGAACACACCCATATCTCTTCAACTAAAGTATTGTGGAAAATATAAAAATAAGAAGGAAAGGAAAAAAACTGAATATTCTTTCCTCATTCGTCTCCTGTTCTGTAGAAATTTGTTTCCTTATAAAACCAAGTTACTTACCTTTTTTGGGAAAGACACAATAAAACTGCTTCTCAGAAGTCTTAAATATGCATATAATGATACATATGACTAATGTAACTATTTGGAATTTTTTTTAGTGGAGATCTTTGTCCAAATAGTAAATTTATTTAATAAATCCAATCCCTATTTATCTACACATAAGGTAGAGTTCTTTGTTAAATACTTCCAAAGGAATGGTTTGAATAGATTCCTGTACATAATACAGAGGCACTTGGGTGAGCCGGAGCAAGGTGAGGCTTTCCTCACTGACTTCAAGACTACGTGTATAGATTTTCAAGTCACGTCTAAACTGGCCAATTCAATTTAGTTTATTCAAACATTCATTGTGGTAAAACAATATGCAAGTAAATGTGAAAATAAATGTGATATAACACTTGTCTTCAATTAGCTTAGGATTTTAATTGGGACTACTATGAATACAGAAATGAGACTGATATTAAGGAAGATAAGCACATTAAATATGAAGACTATATCATGATGGTTCAAAGTAATGTAAGTTCAAACTTACATAGATAGAAAACTTTTAAGGATGTTTACCTGTTGTCTTTCTAAAGATTAATTCTAGCTCTACTTAATTCCAAACAGGGAGCGCCTACATATATTGAAGAACTGCCAAAAGAGCACCAGCTGTTAGCAAAATTGCTAAATTTTCATATGTATATACATATTTTCCTGAAAGCAAACATTTCCTGATCAAGGAAAATTATTATTTCTTACAGAAATAATTGCATCAGTTCCCCTTGCCTTAATATTCCTTCCAATTGGACCTATCCAGTGAGGGCCAGATGGATAGTTGTGTCATGCAAAAGGGTCTGAATCCCAGGAGAGGGACTTCGAGGTATAGATTTGACAGCTTATATATATGCCATGCCAGTACCCTCCTCAGAGAGGGATATATCTCCCTGTTATAAACAAATTATCTTTGGGAAGAGGATGGGAAGGCTCCTAGGTTCTTACCCATTGAAATACAAATCAAAATAATGTCTACGAGCAAAGACAAGACAAGTGTGTGGATTTACACACCCCGTGATATATCCATGGTTCCTGTTTTTATCCTTTTTTGGATGTAAACATCTCCATGTAGATAAAATCGCCAGAGTTCTCAAAACTCATTGGTTCATCTTTTAATCTCAAAGGCTTGTCTTTTAACCCAAGTTCCAATAAAATTTACTTTTCAAAAGTAATTACACTTCAAGTGTTCAGAAACATAAAAATTATATCATCTATAGCACTATCATTATCTGAAATTAAGAATAGCATTTTTCCTTAATGATTAAATAATGATTGGGCTTATCAAATATCTTCAAGCTGTTCATTTTATAAACAAATTTGAGTCACAGAGAGATAAAATGAATGATATGATATTCTCCCACTCTTCTGCATGGGGTCATTCATTCTACTATATGAATATTTGGAGCTTCTTAAAGTTCATGCTATCCTTCTTTCATTTTCCATTCAAAACCCTTCCCCTAGGCTGTCTCATTTATGCTCATGCCTCATACAGTTCACAAAATTATTATTAATAAAATTAGATTTTAAACCCAGAGCCCTTTTCTGACCCAAATTAATGAAGACAACTGCTTACTTGATCACCTTACTTGAATATGTCTAAAATACCTGAATCTCATAGGGCCATTATTAAAATCATGACCCCCACCCAAAAGGTGTTATTTTTCACATTCTCCCTTTCAGTGAATGACATCACTATGAATCCAATTTTGTGAGTCAGAAACTAAAAAGTCATCCTGATTCTTCCCTGTCCTTCACTCTCATATATAAGCCATAACCAAATCCTCCAAATTTTTATTTCATAAATTTTTCTGCAATCTTTCTGTTTCTTTCCATCCCCATTATCACAAGTATGATCTGAGCTGCTATCATCTCTTGCTTGAATTACTGCAATCGCTTTTCTGCATTGTCCAGTATGGTAGTCGCTAGCCACACATGGCTATTTACATCCAAACTTAAATGAACTGAAGTTTAAAATTCAGGACATCAGTCATAGTAGCCATTTTCAAGTGAACAGCGTGGATAAAGAACATTTACCTTTTGAAGAAATTTCACTTGGATTGTACTGTATCTAAAATGCTCTATCTGAATCTATTTCCCATCCACTTATTTATTCAAATTGGACACAAAGATTTTTTTTAACTACAATTGTAAATAAACACTAAACCACACACACATACACACACTCACAATTTTAAACATTTCATTGGCTTTCCTTCTGCCTTAAGGTTAGACTCTAATATGCCACTAAATGAAAGTAATTACTTTGGCCAAGAAAATCCTGCACCGAACTCAACGGCTCCTGATCACTTTGCACCCTTACTTCTCTAGACTCACTCTGTAATTCACTATAATCTAACAGAACAACACTGACTTTTGTTTTTTCGTTTGGATTTTAAATCACCCCCCATACCTCCTTCTTCCCACTTTAGGGCATTTGAATAAGTGGTCCTCTGACCATGAAATACTATTTTCTTCCCTTTGTTTTTCCCATTCAACCATTAAATTTCAAATCAGTTGTCAAAACCTCAGGAAATCCTGTCCTGACATCCTTGATCAGGTCAAATTCTCCTGCTTTAAGTAATCATGTATAATGTACCTCTCCTTCAAAAGATTTATTATAGCTACAATTTTAAATTTATATGTATGATATTTGGTTAAAGAGGGCAGAGATGCTCTCTACTTTTGCTCAATTATGGTGATTAGCTCAGAGAAGCTGCTTACATATTTCAGTTGAATGAGTTAAAGTCTCCTTTGAACTTCACTCTTGTAGCTGTGTTATAATGACAGTGATTTGACTATCATCAAAGACATGCAAGTTAACATGCTTGGTTGAAAACAAAGAAACTGGCTCTGACTGTAGCAAAGATCACATGGGAGGATACCAGGATGCCTGGAGAAGGAAAGGGAGCTTCAAGCAGCAAGGAAAAACAACCAATGTCGTGTTCTATTCACAGAACATTGCCACTGGCCCTGCCAGCACTGAACTGACCCCCTGCTGTCACCCCTGGACTCAGGTCCGCCATGCGCCCAGTGAAGAATCCTCAGCTGTCACTGCTTATTAGTCCCTGTTGAGAGCATCTGAATGGGATAACCTCAGTCCCAGTCCACTGCTTCAATTGCCCGTTCGGATTTCCCAGTGTGAGGTGGAGCCTTACTTCCTACAAGACACACACAGTACTGGGCACTCCTACTAGAGACAGGAAGTTTAGATGTTGAGTAGTTCAACATATCAGTAAAGTCTACGATAAACTTTATTTCAAAATCCTCCTGTTTCTTCAAACCCCAAACACCCAAAACACAACTATTTTGTTACAGTCCTGGAAGATGGTTTTCTTATTTTACAGTACATGAGGACTGTTATTTATTCTGTTGCAGTCCCCAAAGACAGTTTGTTTGCTCAATCAGTTCATTCACTGCCAGATCGCTAGAAATTAAAACAGTATCTGGACCATGAGCGCTCAGTAAATACTCATTGAATGGATATCACTAATAAATATTTTAAAAGCGCAGCCTTCACATCAGTGTTTATTACATGTAAGACACGGCTACAAACACTTTAAACATATTAGCTCAATTCTCACCACAGTTCTCTGAGGTGGGTCTGACTACTCTCCCCATCTGAAAGATTATAAACCTGAGTTCAGGGAGAGAAGTACTTTCCCAAAGCTGCACAATAGTGCATAGCAGAGTCTGACTTTAACTCCTGCAAATGATCAATATGTCTATGTGACAACTATACCAAATGACCTAAAACAGTGACTCTGAAACTTGGTGTCCAGCTGTAAAAATAAAAATCTAATTAAAAATGATTGATTAGAAGACCTATGGTACTATGATACTATTATAACACAGCAGATTGTTTCTAAAACTTAGCTCTTCCCAGCTCTTCACAGTTCAACGTTTCTTAGTAATATCTTAAACCCTAACTCTAGTCTTGAAGGACCACTGATGGTTTTTTACTGGTTTTCTGGCACCTGACTTGTTCTTCACCGTTGTTAGCAATTTTTGCCTCTGTCATTGTCATTATTGTCGTTATTATTATTGCCCACTCCACTTTCATATGCACTCCTATGTGCCAGTCATCCTTTGGATGCATGTATTTCTGGAAAATCTCAAGAAGTCTGTACTCTATGTTGTGTTCTGGCCACAGAGACGTATGCAGCATCACCAGCAAAGACATTCTGTAGAGTCCTAGTGAATCTGCTCTTAGGAGCGTGGGCATTCTATTACATGGTGACTACCCTTCCTGTGCATGAGTGTCCACCTGATGAGCCCATACACTACATACTGTCTCATTCTTTCTTCCAAGCACTCTACAGAATGGGCCCACTGCCTGGATGAGACACATAAGCAATGGCCCCAGGGTAAGAGTCCTTCCTCTCAACCTAGTGTCAGTTGTTCCTTATGCTGGAATTGAGACATGCAGTTCAATCTGAGACACACAAATGGGCATAGGTAGAGACAAGCAACCCAAGGTCATTTTAAGGAGTGTCTCAAGCACGTATCTCTCTCCCTATGTGCCTATTATCGACATTTCTGGCTTTGGTCAGTTAAATCTGTAACAGAGGGTTGGTAGGTTCGGCAGATGCCACACGCCAGAGCCCAGGTATGAGTGCAGCCTTCCAGCAGGTAGCAGCGCAGCTCGAGGAGCCGCCAGCCACCACCCCCCTGCTCAAAGTGCAGCTCCCTAGAAGACAGTCGTGCCATGTAAGGACCCAAAGCGAGAGGAGAGAGACTTCAGTCATGGTGGTCCTCAGCTGCAAATCTTGTTCATGGCACAACTGTTAGGGTCCAGCCCATACCTGTGGGGTGACCACACAATATGCTTTTGCTCATAGTCTCTACTGTGCCTTACATCTGCCTATCTAAACGCGTTTCAGTTAGAATTTCATGAAATCTTTACTAAACCCAACTGATGAATCATTTTCAGTCTGCTGAATTAGCCTAATACTTCATATATAATATTAAGGCATTAATAGCATACTGTATAGAGGTAGCTATTGCCTGGACTATGCTAGAATTTCCTTTTAAGTAAAAACAAGGAGAAAAATCTTTTATAAATATCATTATCATTTTTGACACATATCCTACTCCTACTAAGCAGGTCTCAATGACATTTGATAAATTAAACTAATGACCACTTTACAGACTAGATTACAAATGCTTTTTTATTAATAATGTCCAGTATAATACCATGTATGCTCTAAGGGAAACATTGACATTGATATATTAATAGTAAAAAGAAGAATCAACTTCAGTGGTTTCCTAAAAATTTATTATAGGTTCTGGATTCCTTTATTAAAAAAAAAAGAGAGAGAGAGAAGAAAAAAGCCTACTTTGTGAACCATGAGAAAGCTAACCTTTTCTAAAGGTGATAGGATTTTGACATAGGCAATTTTCTAGTTTTACCTTTCTGCCTCTGGTAATGACAAAAGCACACTCTTCTTCCAGCGAAGCAAAGTTTTGAAACTAGCTCAATGAAAAGTCAGTAGGCTCTTTCTATTCTCAGCTCTGCTAAGGGTTGACTGTCCTGGGCTACACAGCTAATCTGTGCCTTACTTTTAGTCCCTGGAAGAAAAGACAGTGGTAACCATTGTTATATTTTCCTTAAACTTGTTGGGATTAATGAGAAAGATCTATGAAGGGCTTTGAGTTCCTTAGCGAATGATTGCAATATGAATTACTGTTACGTTTGAGCCATACTTCAACTGGTAATGCTCAGCTTTCCTAAAACAGCCTCCCACAATGACAGTGAACTATGAGGGCACCCTTGAGAGGAGGGTATAAACTACATATACTAAACATTTAAGTTCTGACTCTAATTTAATAACAAAAGGTTTTGATATATGCCATTGCACATAGTTCATATTTTCCTACACAATTTTGTATTTGAGCAAATAAAGAAGTATGCTGAATTTCAGCCCTGAAGCTTCACAGACCCCTCTCTACAAGCAGCATGGGCTTTAGATACAAGCAGCTTTGTCATGTCTTTCAAAGACAAGATAAGTGGATACTCATGAGTCCTGAGTATTTTCCCTCTTGAACTTGGGCATCAGACTGGAATTGAGAATGATAATTGCATCATATCTCTGATTATAATAAAATGGCCTTCATTAAATCTATAACATGCCAGACAATGCTTTTCAACAACTAAGATATAAACCAGCTTCTGAAATGGGCAGACTGCATTTCACCTCACCACCTTCAGATTTCTGCTCAGTTCACCTTTACGGAGAAACTGCACTTAACCGTTTGTAACTCCGGGGGGAAAATATGGTCCCAGCTCAGGGCAAATTACCTTTGAAGCCAAAATCAGTCAAAGGGAGAAATAAAGTAGCAGAAAACCGTTTATTGCTTACAAGCAGACGTCCACTTCTGCTCATCATTGTCTCGTGACCCAGCTACAAAAAGGGACCCCACCCAACCTCTCTGGTCCAGATATGCACTCACCCCCCCTTGGAAACACCTGTTGATATGGAGACGCACTAAGGCCAAGCGAGAGATTCTGAAAATATTGCAATTTTACCCACACCATCCTATTCAATATGGCAACATTTCAATCTTCTCCATCTCTATCAGTCTTACCTCAGTTCCCTTTTTCTTTATAGCCTGATGTTATATGTGTGTTTTGTATTTGTTTTCCTGAACAAAAAGCAAGATATCTGCGAGTAGGGATACTGCAAGTTTTGTTCTTTTTACTATTTTATCCCCAACACCTATAGACCTTAATAAACATTTGCTGAATAGATGACAATATTATTTTTGATCCCCCCAAACTACTCAAAATACATTTTTAGTATATTTGAAACACAGAGCTTATATAAAGTTTAAATTATTATGTATACTATCCATAGGAAAATATTTTTATACATTTGACATTTTTTGTATTGTGAAATAGTTGATCAGTCAATACAAAAATTTAATAAAACTAAATATTTTAGAGAAGATATTTTAAAATTCACATACATCAGAGGCCAACTGATTGGAAGTAAGAGATAAATAAGGCTCCGCTACCCCCAACCCATTTCAACTATAGCAATTTTGCTTATATTTTTCTTGTCTAAAGGTAAATTTCATTCTATCAAAGGGTTTTGTGGCTTTAGAAATTTTGAAACCACCCATACAAAGCTAGTTTAAGATATCATTTTTCAAATGACTGTAATTGAATTTAAACATAAAATAGTTATTTATTCAGAAGTCATGATGTATTCAGTATTGTTCTAGGATTTAAAAATACAGTAGCAACTAAATAACAAAAGTTGTTACCTTTGCTTTTAAGGAGTTTATGATGTGGTTGTATGATGTAGAGTATAAATTAGTATACACAAAATACTATAAGCATACAAAATATCAGTGAGTTAAATACAAAATTTAATAGCTGTATATACTATATAATTCGAGGGTGGAGAATATTGAGGAAGGTGAACACAGAAATAAGCAAGGGAAATTATGCATGATATTGCAGTTACTTATTTAGGGTCTGAATTAAATGATGACATTGAGAATGATGGTGATAGGAAAACTAAATGTTTCAAACAAAAAAAAATGGAAAAGCTTAAACTCTGTGTAGCACACTTTTTGTCCAATTGGACATTACAAAGTTATGCATAAATAGAATGTTTATTTTTCTTGTGCAAATTATAAATAAAAATTCGTATTTACATTTATTTATCATTTTAGAATGAACATGTGATCATTTCACTATGAATATATTTTGACAAACATTTAGTTTGATTGTTGAACTGAGCTGTTAAAGATTTGAGGATTAAGGTTTTATGATTCTGTAAAACTATGTTTCTGTTGTCATGTGATAGAGTCCTCAGAGAGGACTAAGGTTTAGATAATCACTTGCCTTTCATTACGTGACTGAACGAATATTGGTAGACATATATTTGTTTGTTTTGCATGCTTTTTAGTCCCTTGATCTTTTAGCTGTCTGCCATCTGCTTCTTGACAATGTGTTTGCTTCTAACAATGTGCTTGCCATCTTGCTAATATGCTCCCTTCATCCTGTTTTCTATCTTCTTCTGAATTTCTAGGTGACAAATCTAGAAAATACATAAACTTGTTAGATTTGTGACATACAACTTACTCATATAGTAAAATGCATTATTGCATGTTACAATACTAGTTGTGGCTATTAGGAGGTCTTTTTGTTTCTTTTTACCTGCAGGGTTCTTCCTGGGTATGTGACCTCACAAAGAGTAAGACATTTAGAAATACAAAAGATGTATAGGCTAAAATTCAAGTTTCTTAATAATAGAATTGTTTTTAATATAATAAAACAACGACTGCAAGTGTTTAACAATAATCTTTAGTGGTAACCTACTTGTAACATTAATTATTCTGGACACTAAATGTGCCTCAGTATAATGAACAAGTAACCAAGGCACCATAAGGAAGGAAAACACAGTGCTCAGACTATATCTGGTTTTTAGTTGGAAAAAATTTCTATTATCTCTGTGAAAAATATATGCTGATAATCTTTGAAATTAGTTATTAAGTAGACTACAGACAGGTGGACTGCATATCTAAAGAAACATATGTACTAAAAAAAAGTTAAGAAAATGTCTGCAAGTCTCAGTTTTATATTCCTGAATTATAATTTCATGTATTGGTTCAGATCTGTAATAAGCTTCTAAGAATGCATACTCCCCCTCTTTCATTTTCAAAAATTTCCTCCTAAACCTGTGGCTAAAACAAAGCTTATATGTGTGCATGTGTGTACATATATACACAAGTGGATACACACATAGACACTCATGACAATATTATATGGATACCTGTCATGGAAGTCTGGGCCACCTAATCACATAATTTTCTTCACATCTTCTGGATCTGAGCAAGTTCAGTTCTCCCTATACTATTTCCATTGTACAATGGCTTGCTTGTTTGTTCTTGAGGCTTTAATATTTGGTAGATCTGATAATATTCAACTCAAAATGGAGAATGTAGGTCCCATGGTCAGGAACCCAATAGTATGCCAGAGTTGTTTTTACAAAAAGAAAGTAGGGTTTTGGTTTTTGTTTTGTTGTCACAAATGGTGTTGCCTTTCTCTATAATCTTACTTGAAACCTGCTATTGGGTTTACCAGAGCCTCCAAACAGCATCCTTATACAACTGTGATACATGTTGCTTCTAAAATCTAAAGAAACACACCAAGAATTTTCTTGAAGACAGGGAGTGCAATTTCTGGCCAACTTATTTTTATCACATGTTCCAGACCAGCAAACAATCCACACTTTGACAGCCTTATAGACATCTCAGGTACCCATCACCTTCACTTCCCCAACTTCAATGAACATAATGCCATTACTTGAGCTTACCAGAGAGATGCAGAACACAGTGTCAACTCAGTATAGCCCCAGGCAAAAAAGTGAAGGTATACTCCTATTCTTTCCATGGAAAATCAACTTACTTTTGATCTTCTTCAGTGATTAGTAAAAATTTTAAATAAGTTGGTTGTTCATAGTGCAAGTACCACTATGAAATCTTTGCCTTTCAGAAATGTATTGGCTATTTTGAGGCCTTTTCTGCAATATATAATCATCAAAGTTAACTTGCAAAGTTCCTCACAAAATCCCTTAGGATTTTGGTTAGAAATGCCTTCATCCTATACTACATTTAAAGATAATCAACATCTTGTCAATATTTAATCTTCACATCCATGGATATTTAGGTTTCCATAAATGTCTTCAAGAACTCTTTAAATTGTGTATATATAGGCCTTGAAAATATGTTAGATTTATTCTTGGCAACCTGGATTTTTATTATTCATTATAAATAATATTTTCAGAATGTATTTAAATTTCCAACTGTTTATGCCTTTACATATACATGGAGTTGAGTCTGCAATATTGACTTTAAATACATATCAGTTTTGTTTCTTCCCAATCCTATACATCTTAATTTCTTTTTTATTTCTCTTACTATGCTGGGTATTACTTAATGTACAATGGTGAATAAAAGAGGTAGTAGTATATATTGTTGAATTGTTCTTGAATTTAAAGAATCATACATGTTGTCCTTTGTTTCTAGTATGATTGTGGACCATGGAAATTTAGGGTAGAACTTCTGGCTTCAAACCACATAACAGAAAATAATTAAATAAGCAAATAATTATATAGTATTAATTATATCTTAGCATTTTTGCATATATTTTCATTAATCTTTATTTTTAAAAGTGCGTTAGATATTTTTATTAGTCCCAATTTTAAGAAGAAGGAAACAAGGCACCAAGAATAATATCCAAATCATATAGCTAGTGAGAGGGTAAGCAGGGCCTAAAATTGGGTAGTTTTTCTCCTGAATCCATACTCTTAAAACTGTGTTGTACTGTATTAGAATGTAATCAGGAATCCATTTTTTGCTTATCTATGAAGATCCATACTCTAAATACTTTTCTTGACTTTATTTTGTGGACATCATTTTTGTCCACAAATAAATTATTTTCCTTCCTTTTCTGAAAATATTAGGAAATAATCTTTTATTTTTTTAGTGTCAGTGTGTTACAATTGTCCTTTTCACAGTTGTTAAATAATGACTTTATTTTGAAGCCTGATGTATGTAGCAATAATTTTCCTTTCATATTTTTTCTTTTTTTAACAAGAAACAAGGAATTTTTGTATTTTTAAGAAAATTAGTACCCATTTATATATTTTACTTGTAAAAACTTTGTATATATCAAGAAATTGATTTAATTCAGTTTCTTAAAAAAAAGAAGCTTCATGCATATAAACAGTGTTTTAACTCTAGAGCTACTCTTTAGTGTTCAGTTCCATCTTGCATCGTGTACTTTTTTGGAAAAGAAAAATCAATCTAATAGCACTAAGTTTTTCAAACTTCTATCTGATAAACCCAAATTCAATCATCAAGTATTCTCTGGGAACACCAACCCAAAAGTCATAGTCACACCTGGCTGCACACCGTAATGGGAGAATGAGCCACTTGCTAGAACTGGCTCAAATTGTTGTTTAATCATTCTTTCACAGCCCTGAATGGAACATAATTTAAAAAATAAATAAATGAAAACACCAAACTGAAAGTGAATCCTAACACATTCAAGATTCAAATACTTACTACAAATGTGATATGATAACATTAAAAACAGATTATTGACAACTTTCAAAGACAACTTCAAGTGAGGATTGGTGCTTAATATTAAATATCAGAAAAATACATAATATGATATCTGAAACTGGGAAAATGAATCAACATTGCCTTACAGGGCAAGGAGAATAAAAGTGAGGAACTCTAGAGGTTTTAGGTTTTTAAAAAATTGTTTTTGGATGTCTGTCATATTTTCTGTACTATGACCTTGGTGGAGGGAATGGAGAAGATGATAAAAAAGGAGATGATTAGTCTTGGAGATTACATTTGATAGTGAGTTATGTTTATCCCTGAGAAAGCTCAGTGAGCACTGATGGTCAAAAGACAACCTCAGTGGAGCATCAAATAAAAAAAGGATTGAAAACCTGGCACATTTGGAGATGTAATGAGAACACTGAAACCACATAAATATTAAGCACATGTCCTGCATTCCCACTTAGTAGCTGCGTGTTTTCAGAAAGGTCCCGTTACACCCTTGAGACTCAGACTTTTTACCTGTAAAGTGAGGACAATGCTTTTTTGTTTTTAGAATATTCTGAATATTATTTACACTAGTGTCAATGCAGCAAAGATTTGCAGGAGTATGTGGTGATCACTAGTAGGTTTTAATACTCTCAAGTAATAACATGTTGGGTAGCAATAACGGGCACTCTCAAAAATACATTTTTATTTTATTTATTTATTTATTTATTATTTATTTATTTTTTATAATTTATTTTGGTATCATTAAGCTACAATTGCATGTGCAATATTATGGTTACTAAACTACTCCCTTCATAAGGTCCCCCCCACCAACCCCATTACAGTCACTGTCCATCAGCGTAGTGAGATGCTACAGAATCACTACTTGTCTTCTCTGAGTTGTACAGCCCTCCCCGTGCCCCCCCAACATTACATCTGCTAATCATAATGCCCCTTTTTCCCTCTTATCCCTCCCTTCCCACGCATCTTCCCCAGTCCCTTTCCCTTTGGTAACTATTAGTCCGTTCTTAGGTTCTGTGAGTCTGCTGCTGTTTTCTTCCTTCAGTTTTCGCTTTGCTGTTATACTCCACAGAAGAGGGAAATCATTTGGCACTTGCCTTTCTCTGCCTGGCATTTTTCACTGAGCATAATACCCTCTAGCTCCATCCATGTTGTTGAAAATGGTAGGATTTGTTTTCTTCTTATGGCTGAATAATATTCCATTGTGTACAGGTACCACTTCTTTATCCATTCATCTACTGATGGACACATAGGTTGCTTCCATTTCTTGGCTATTGTAAATAGAGCTGCGATAAACATAGAGGTGCATATGTCTTTTTCAAACTGGGCTGCTGTGGTCTTAGGGTAAATTCCTAGGAGGGGAATTCCTGGGTCAAATGGTATTTCTATTTTGAGTTTTTTGAGGAACCTCCATACTGCTTTCCACAATGGTTGAACTAATTTGCATTCCCACCAGCAGTGTAAGAGGGTTCCCTTTTCTCCACATCATCGCCAACATTTGTTGTTGTTTGTGTTTTGGATGTTGGCCATCCTCAATGGTGTAAAGTGATATCTCACTGTGGTTTTAATCTGCATTTCTCTGATGATTAGTGATGTGGAGCATCTTTTCATGTGCCTGTTGGCCATCTGAATTTCTTCTTTAGAGAAGTGTCTATTCATGTCCTCTGCCCATTTCTTAATTGGATTATTTGCTTTTTGTTAAGGTGCGTGAGTTCTTTATATATTTTGGATGTCAACCGCTTATCAGATACATCATTTATGAATATATTCTCCCAAACTGTAGGATGTCTTTTTGTTCTATTGATGGTGTCCTTTGCTGTACAGAAGGTTTTCAGCTTGATATAGTCCCACTTGTTCATTTTTGCTTTTGTTTCCCTTGCCTGGGGAGATATGTTCATGAAGAAGTCGGTCATGTTTATGTCTAAGAGATTTTTGCCTATGTTCTTTTCTAAGAGTTTTATGGTTTCATGACTTACATTCAGGTCTTTGATCCACCTTGAGTTTACCTTTGTGTATGGGGCTAGACAGTAGTCTAGTTTCATTCTCTTCCATGTAGCTGTCCAATTTTTCCAATACCAGCTGCTGATGAGGCTGTCATCTCCCCATTGTATATCCAAGGCTCCTTTATTAAATATTAATTGGCTGTATATGTTTGGGTTAATGTTTGGATTTTCTATTCTGTTCCACTGGTCTGTGGGTCTGTTTTTGTGCCAATACCAAATTGTCTTGATTACTGTGGCTTTGTAGTAGAGCTCGAAGTCAGGGAGCGTAATTCCCCCTGTTTTATGCCTCCTTCTCAGGACTGCTGTGGCTATTCGGGGTCTTTTGTGGTTCCATATGAATTTTAGAATTATTTGTTCCAGTTCATTGAAGAAAGCTGTTTGTAGTTTGATAGGGATTGGGTTGAATCTGTAGATTGCTTTAGGTAGTATAGCCATTTTGACAATATTTATTCTTCCTAGCCAAGAGCATGGGATGCATTTCCATTTGTTAGTTTCCTCTTTAATTTCTCTTAGGAGTGTCTTGTAGTTTTCAGAGTACAGGTCTTTCACTTCCTTCGTTAGGTTTATTCCTAGGTATTTTATTCTTTTTGATTCAATTGTGAATGGAAATGTTTTCCTGATTTCTCTTTCTGTTAGTTCATCATTAGTGTATAGGAAAGCAACATATTTCTGTGTGTTAATTTTGTATCCTGCAACTTTGCTGAATTCAGATATTAGTTCTAGTAGTTTTGGAATGGAGTCTTTAGGGTTTTTTATGTACAGTATCATGTCATCTGCAAATACTGACAATTTGACTTCTTCTTTACCAACCTGGATGACTTGTATGTCTTTGTTTTGTCTGACTGCCGTGGCTAGGACCTCCAGTACTATGTTGAATAACAGTGGGGAGAATGGGCATCCCTGTCTTGTTCCCAATCTTAGATGAAAAGCTTTCAGCTTCTCACTGTTAAGTATGATGTTAGCTGTGGGTTTGTCATATATGGCCTTTATGATGTTGAGGTACTTGCCGTCTATACCCATTTTGTTTAGAGTTTTAATTATGAATGGATACTGAATTTTGTCAAATGCTTTTTCAGCATCTGTGGAGATGATCATGTGGTTTTTGTTCTTCTTTTTGTTGATGTGGTGGATGATGTTGATGGATTTTTGAATGTTGTACCATCCTTGCATCCCTGGGATGAATCCCACTTGATCATGGTGCATGGTCCTCTTGATGTATCTTTGAATTCGGTTTGCTAATATTTTGTTGAGTATTTTTGCATCTATGTTCATCAGGGATATTGGTCTGTAATTTTCTTTGTTGGTGAGTTCTTTGCCTGGTTTTGGTATTAGAGTGATGCTGGCTTCATAGAATGAGTTTGGAAGTGTTCCCTCTTCTATTTTTTGAAATCTTTAAGGAGAATGGGTGTTATTTCTTATATGTCTGGTAGAATTCAGAGGTGAATCCATCTGGTCTGGGGATTTTGTTCTTCGGTAGTTTTTTGATTACCGATTCAATTTCGTTGCTGGTGATTGGTCTGTTTAGTTTTTCCGTTTCTTGCTTGGTCAGTCTTGGAAGGTTGTATTTTTCTAAGATGTTGTCCATTTCTTCTAGGTTTTCCAGCTTGTTAGCATATAGATTCTCATAATACTCTCTTATAATTCTTTGTATTTCTGTGGGGTCCTTTGTGATTTTTCCTTTCTCATTTCTGTTTAGGTGTGTAGATTCTCTTTTTCTCTTAATAACTCTGGATAGGAGTTTATCTATTTTGTTGATTTTCTCAAAGAACCAGCTCTTGGTTTCATTAATTTTTTCTATTGTTTTATTCTTCTCAATTTTATTTATTTCTTCTCTGATCCTTATTTTGTCCCTCCTTCTGGTGACTTTGGGCCTCATTTGTTCTTCTTTTTCCAATTTCAGTAATTGTGTCTTTGGACTATTCATTTGGAAATGTTCGTTCTTTAAATAGGCCTGGATTGCAATATACTTTCCTCTTAGAACTGCCTTTGCTGCATCCCACAGAAGTTGTGGCTTTGTGATGTTGTTGTCATTAGTCTCCATATATTCTTTGATTTCTGTTTTGATTTGGTCGTTAACCCACTGATTAATTAGGAGAGTGTCGTTAAGTCTCCATGTATTTGTGAGCCTTTTTGATTTCTTTCTAAAATTTATTTCTAGTTTTATACCTTGGTGATCTGAGAAGTTGGTTGGTAGCATTTCAATATTTTTGAAATTATTGAGGTTCTTTTTGTGGCCTAGTATGTAGTCTATTCTGGAAAATGTTCCATGTGCACTTGAGAAGAATGTGGATCCTGCTGCTTTTGGGTGCAGTGTTCTGCAGATGTCTGTTAGGTCCATCTGTTCTACTGTGTTGTTCAGTGCCTCTGTGTCTTTAGTTGTTCTCTGTCTGGTTGATCTGTCCTTTGGAGTGATTGGTGTGTTGAAGTCTCCTAAGAGGAATGCATTGCTGTCTATTTCCTCCTTTAATTCTTTAGTATTGGTTTCACATATGCTGGCTGTCCCGTATTGGGTGCATATATATTTATAATGGTTATATCTTCTTGTTGGACTGACCCCTTTATCATTATGTAATGTCCTTCTTTATCTCTTGTTACTTTCTTCGTTTTGAAGTCTATTTTTGTCTGATACAAGTACTGCAACACCTGCTTTTTTCTCCTTGTTGTTTGCATGAAATATATTTTTCCATCCCTTCACTTTTAGTCTGTGTATATCTTTGGATTTGAGGTGAGTTTCTTGTAGGCAGCATATAGATGGGTCTTGCTTTTTAATCCATTCTGTTACTCTGTGTCTTTTGATTGGTGCCTTCAGTCCATTTACATTTGGGGTGATTATCAATATATTTGTACTTATTGCCATTGCTGGCTTTAGATTCATGGTTACCAAAGGTTCAAGGGTTGCTTCTTTACTATCTAACAATCTAATTTAACTTTCTTGTTAAGTTATTGTAAACACTGTCTGATGTTTCTTTATTTCTCTCCCTTCTTATTCTTCCTCCTCCATTCTTTCTATACTAGGTGTTTTCTTCTTTGCCTTTAGTTAGTATTTGGATGGTCTGCTTTCTTTGCTGTGATTTTATTTTCTCTGGTGACATCTTTTTAGCCTTAGGGTGCTTCCTTCTAGAGCAGTCCGTTTAAGATATCCTGTAGTGGTGGTTTATGAAAGGCAAACTCTCTCAACTTTCATTTGTCTGGAAATTGTTTAATCCCTCCATCATATTTAAATGATAATCATGCTGCATACAATATTCTTGGTTCAAGGCCCTTCTGCTTCATTACGTTAAATATATCATGCCATTCTCTTCTGGCCTGTAAGGTTTCTGTTGAGAAGTCTGATGATAGTCTGATGGGTTTTCCTTTGTAGGTGATCTTTTTTCTCTCTCTAGCTGTGTTTAATACTCTGTCTTTATCTTTGATCTTTGCCATTTTAATTATTATGTGTCTTGATGTTGTCTTCCTTGGGTCCCTTGTGTTGGGAAATCTGTGGGCTTCTGTGGGCTTCCGTGTTCTGAGAGAGTATTTCCTTCCCCAGCTTGGGGAGGTTTTCAGCCATTATTTCTTCAAAGACTTTCTATCTCTTTTTCTTTCTCCTCTTCTTCTGGTACTCCTATGATGCGAATATTGTTCCGTTTGGATTGGTCGCACAGTTCTCTTCATATTCTTTCATTCCCAGAGATCCTTTTATCTCTCTCTCCCTCAGCTTCTCTGTATTCCTGTTCTCTGATTTCTATTCCATTAACAGTTTCTTGCATCTCATCCAGTCTGCTGTTATGCCCATCGATCGCTTGTGTGGTTTCTGCATTGTGTTTCCTCACTTCCCTCACTTCCTCCCTCCGCTCTTGCACATTTCTCTGTAGATCCATCAGCATGGTTATGACTTTTATTCTGAATTCTTTTTCAGGAAGACTGTGCATTTCCATCCCTTCACGCTCCCTCTCTGGGGTTGTCTGGTTGATCTTATTCTGGACCATATTCCTCTGTCTTTTCATGGCTATAGAAGTGGTCGCTGGTAGTTGCCACGTATGTCAGCTGGGCTCTTTAAGACTTTAAAAAGAAAGAAAGAAATAAAAAAGAACAGAAGAAAAAACAAAAACAAAACAAAACAAAACATCCAAAAAAAAAAACCCTCCACCAGGAGTAGATTCTGTGGGATGCTGTAGGTGGCACTATTGCTCCACTATTCCACAGCCGTGGCCGTGCCGCTCTGCAGGGCCCTTTATAGCTCTGGCTTGTGTGGGGATGATTGGGAGGCCATTGATCTCTTTGGGAAATCTAAGTGTGGCCACCCTTTCCCAGTCGCCAGCTAAGGGGTCCGAAACTCCCCAGGACTCCCAGCCTACTGGGCTGAGTGTGCTGGGGTGATCCGGCTCCTCCGCTGGGCTCCTGTCTCTTTAAGACCGCTGAAAAAAGTGCACATTTTTCTTTTTTTTTTTTTTCTTTTTCTTTCCTTCCTGGCAGCCCGCTGCAAGGACCCGGGTGCGTTCTCCACTCAGATCCTACACCTCTGTCTCTCCAATCTCTGCTACACCGTGCAATGCGTGTCAGTGCTCCCTGCGCAGATCACCGGGGCTGGTTATTTCATGGGGTGTATTTACACTCCCTCCCGGCTCTGAATCCTCTCCTTTCACCAGTGCCCTGGGGTGGGAGAGTGCTCGGGTCCCGCAAGGCCATGGCTCCGTATCTTACCCGCCTCGGGGGGTGCCGTGTTCTCTCAAGTGTAGCTGCATGCTGTGCGCTGTGCTGTAAATTCTGGTCTTTTAGGCGTAGTTGTATTTGGTGTATTTTCATAGATATGTATAGTTTGGGGAGGAGATTTCTGCCGCCCTGCTCACACCGCCATTTTCCCAGACATCCCTACATTTTTATTTTAAAGTAAATAAAATAATGTAATAGTAAGAGTAAAAAAGGGTCATTTATATGACATTATTATAGAAATCTGTTAATAACAATGCAGATGTTTGCAATCTTTATGTTTGTTATAGGGAGATAATTTGTAAGTGTGATTGAGATCACAAATGCTCAAAACAGACTGACTCCCAGGACAGATCCACTTCTCTGTAGCTGTATAACCTTGAACACGTTATTCTAATTCTCTGTTTCTTTATCTGTAACAGAAAAAAATAATAGTACCTACATCACAAAGGTTGCTGTAAAGATTAATGCTTAGAATGGACCCTGGTACTTAGTGTGATATAAGTATTATTTACTCTGGTTGTTGATTCAGATTTTATTAATTTCAAGAGAATGTATAACATATACAATTTAATTTACTGAAATCTTTGTAGATTGGTGCATTCCTTTGACATAATATTCAAAGCAAATAGAATAAGTATATTGTGTATTTGTGGTGCATTATATATGGCCTTTGAGTCAGTTAAGGCAGCATAACTTCATGTTTTATATCTCTCTGGATTTTCTAATTATAAAAGAAATGTTTGTTTATTGTAAAATGATCAGGTAGAAAAAAAGAAGAAAGGGCAAAAAGGAAAACACTATAGAGCCAACATTAAAGAAAATATTGGGGAATAATTTTTTATTCTTTTTCAGAGCGAGTGTACTTACATTGTTTTTTTACAGTTGTTAAATAATGGCATAATTTGGTGTCTGATATAAATTATGTGCACACTGCTAGTTAGTATTGTAAAGAACTTTTTTCACATAACTTTGTTAAGCTGCTATCAAAACAATGAACGTGTCTACTATACAGAGGAAGTTCATCATGTATTTTAACCACAACTGTTATTAGAATGTTATTTCATACATTGATCCAGATTTCATCAACACTGAACTTTCCGGAGTGTCTCCAGCTCTGCCTTTTGGAGTGATTCAAACGGCCACGGTGTACTTTGTTCCATAGGGCCCCACTCAGCAGCCACTGGACATTAAGACCTTAGGCCTGACTAGAAAAAGGAGAAGTCCATGCTTCTGGAGCAAAGGTGGTCTTCCTGACCCTTCAACAGCCTATAGCAGGAGGCTCTGTGGCGATCTGAGCTTCTCTGAGAGAAGGGCGTCCTGTCCCTGGGGACCACGATAGCCAGTGAAGAAGCCCATAAGGCAGAGGTGGCAGGCCAGTTGATGTCCTAAGCACAGCAGGGAGAGGTGCCCTTGTAAACAGCTAGCATGGCTTTCCTGTTTTCTTTCTTGGATCTTCTGTTAGGGACAGTGTCACTCTAGCCCTCTCCAGAGGGCTCCAGTGCTTGGGCTGAGCTAAGTAAAGCATGAAAGTGACTAAAGGCAAAAGATATTTACAGTCCTGCGACTTCCCAGACTCCAGCAGAGGAGGCTGTCCTGCTGCAGGGGTGCTCCCAACCACGCCACTTGTCCTGCTCATTGCAGCTTCTCATGAGGACGCCTCTCAGACAGGAAGACAGAGTCCAGACTCCTGGGGCAGATTAGATGAAGGGAGCTGCCTGGGAGGAGAGACCGAATGGACGACCCTGGGGAAGAGGACTGGTGTCTGCTAAAGAAAAGAGCAGCTCATTGTTACCACAAGAGGGACTGGGGTCATTTACCTTCTTTGCTGTTAAACACACACAAAGTAATAAAAATCATTAAGACAAAAAATCCAGTAAGAGAAGATAATTCTCCTCTGGAAGAGAAAAAAACATGTGTCCTCTCCCTCACCCTAGGGTCCAGTCTTAAAGCTCTATCCTAAGGACCAATGAAAAAGAGATCTGTGCACCTTCCACATGTCTTGCCACAGGGGATAGATAACAATTACCAAGGGTTACAGGGAGCCAGGACTACGTCTCCAAGGGGCCACAATGTCACTCTGTTGACTGAGCAGAAGAAACAAATCAAAGTCCTTTCTTTTTGGGTCTATTCTCCTGGCTTTCCCTGCTCACAAGGGCAGACTGGCTGAGACTGAGCTTTGAAATCCTAGTTTGTGCTTATATAGGATTCTGAGTCTTGGAAATGCTTTATCACTTCAAAGTCAGGCACTACAAAACAACATACTCTTTAGATTATAAAACAACTTGGAACCAGGGATGGATTGTTATATAAATGAAGCAAAAAGATGGCTTCTGCATATTGGCCTCTAGGTTGTTTATTTCTTCACCGCAGGCTGCGACCCATTAGCTCAAAAGCCATCTGGTGCCAAGCTAAAATATTTACACATCCAATTACTTTAAAATAGCCCAAACAAGCAGCTTTTTAGCCATTTGGAGCCTGCATTCTTTACAAACTCATGAAACCTCACCCACATCTGCTAGCAATAGATAGGAAAAGCCCTGGGCCACTGAGACCCCAAGCCACCGCTGCCCTTCTGGAAGTCTCTGACATGTTAGCTGGATACCTAAGCCCCCTCTCTTCTTGGAGTCCCCTGACCTCCTCCCCCTTTAGTGCCCACCCATATGAGACTCTGGACAGACGCCTGCTCTGAGGGTCCCCCACCACTGACTACCATGCAATACAAACCCGTCAAAATTTCGTCTAATAAAGCTGCCACCACATGGTCAAATCTTTTTTCTTTGATCGGCCATCAAATCCTTCAACACCCTTATAAATATGCCATGTGCATACTAATTAGAAGAAAGAGCTGAAATACCTCTATTAATATATGATGAAGCCGACTTCAGAACAAAGAATATTATCAAGGATAAAGAGGGAGATTATATTATGAAAAAGCAGTCAGTTCTCTTAAGATGATCTAAAAATCCTCAATTCATGTATAAAAACCGAGCTTCAAAATATGTGAAGCAAATCTGACAGAATGAAAAGGAAAAATAAAAGAAACATCCACAATCATAATTGGAAATTTCAGTTTTTCTCTTTCAGCAAAGGATCAAAAGAGTAGACAGAAAATTAGTTAGATATGGGAGACCTGAAAAACCTATCTATGAACCTGAACAAAGTCATACAACACTCCATCTAACTGCAGGATAAAACTTCTTATCAAGTGCGCATGATACCAAGGTAGACCATATTGTGGGTCATAAAACAAATCTGAACAATTCTGAAGGAATAGAATCATACAAAGGACTTTCTCAGATAACAACGGCTTAAACTAAATCAATAATAGAAAGATATCTGGACACCCCCTCAAATATTTAGCAATTAACACACATCTGTGTGATTCACAGGCCAAAGAGGAGGTCTCAGGGGAAACTTAAAATATTTGTACTGAATTTGAAAAGAAACAGACCTATGTCTTTTATAGGATGCAGCTCAAGCAGTGTTTAGAAGGAAATTATAACACTAAATGTTTATATTAGAATGATCTTCTAGTTAATCATCTGCCTCCTATATTCAACTATTAACACAAAACACAGGATTTTCTACATGTAATTAGATCATGTTGCATCTCTGTCTCTCCATCTCACACAAAATGAAATCCAAAAAGCTCATCACGGCCCCCAAGGGTGTGTGTGGCACACACATCATGACCCCTCTCTGGCCTCATCTCCTGCCACCCATGGCTGGTACTTCAGCAACATTCATTCTTCCTCAAAACCAACAAAAGTACTCCTGCCTCCAGTTCTTCACAATTATTTCTCACTTTGGCAGTTACACTCTTCTTTTCATGGGCACAAAACTGCCTCTCGGTCCCACTTTATTAGAGAGGCTCCTCTTACCACCCCATGTGCAGTGCCACTGCCCCCACTTTGGGAACTGCAACGGGTGTCACGTAGACCTGAACACAGTAGAAGTTTACATTTTGTTCACCTGACAGTGATCATGCCAGTATGTCTGTGGCGTGACCATCATCCACTCTTCTCAGAGTCTCAGGATGAGTGGAACCAGGCTACCATTTTCAACATGTGTTTTCCAAGCTTGCTGGAGCCGTTGCCATCCATACCAGTCAGAAGATAAAATAGCATGAAAACAATGAAAACATAATGATTTTTGGTTTGGCTTTGTCTGTTTTCTATGGCCCAGACTGAAGACTATACACATAACTTCTACTCACCTTCCAGTGACTGAAACTCTATCCCATGACTACAATTTACCTAATAGGCAGCTGGCTGGCACAGCTAGCTACTTCCTCAGGTAAAAGAGTACAGTGTGAATTTGGATGAAAAAATTCAGAGTCCTTATTAAGGTGTGCCGCATTTTTCATTATATTATACTGTCTCCTCCTGTGCTATGCATCTCCTCCTTCCTTCCTTCCCTCCTTCCTTTCCTTTCCTCTTTCCTTCTTCCCTCCCTCCCTCCCTTCCTTCCTTCTTTCTTTTATCTGTCTAGACTGAATAGAATGGAAACATCATCAGAGTAAGTACTTTGGGGTATTTTCCCTTCTCCTGAGAAACAATCATAAATGCCTTATTATTTTCACCCTTAGATACTTACATAGATTTACATACTGAAGCTTTCATAATGAAATTATGGAGCTATTAAATGGAAGTGAAAATAATTAGTAACATTAAAGATCTATTAAAATCTTCTTGGGAAACAGAAGTTGGATGATGAAATTGTTCTTTATTGAAGCATAGGCTATCATTTTTATTTCTTATTAATGAGCATGTATAACAAGGGTCAGACCCTTTATCCAGTATGAGGATTCTATATATACTTCTTACTATTTACTCTTATAGGGCAGGGAAAGGTCTTTCTTGGCCCTTTTAGGGTTTCTGGCTGGGTCTGAATATTAGACTGGCAAAGACAGATTAATGGGAGGAAAGCACACACATTTATTCTGTATAAATTTCCCATGACAAGGGAACCTTCATAGGGAAATGAAGGCCCAAAGAAACTATTGGAGCTGTGTATTTTTACCCTGAGTTTCATGAAGAATGAACAGTCATGGAGAGATATGACAGATAAGGAGTATGAAGTAGTTGTAAATAGGGGGAACTTAGCAAGACCTATTTGTTAGGGTGCCTTCTGTTTCCCCTTTGTCTTTGG
The DNA here is from genome assembly GCA_032199065.1 of Smutsia gigantea. Classification (NCBI taxonomy): domain Eukaryota; kingdom Metazoa; phylum Chordata; class Mammalia; order Pholidota; family Manidae; genus Smutsia; species Smutsia gigantea. Next base: position 155,480 of record JAVSCE010020574.1, read on the forward strand.
AGAATTTGAAATTCCTTTCCTCCAGGTATAAGGAGGACACATAAGGGTTTATAACCTGTTTCTGGGAAGAAGGGCAGAGTGAGGAAGAGGTCAGTGCCTTTCCTGCTTCTGCTCTTTTCTCAAACAGCTTAAAATATATGACACCAAGGTGCCATATTTTGAGGAGCATATCCTGAACTTCATCACTCCCAAATATTCAGAACTATCAGAGTTTCATAGAAGTCTTAAACCAGAAGTAAAGACAATATAAATGTTTTCTGGTAGTAAAATCGAGCTTTCAACAGTACAAATTGTTCTATCTGCCTCTTCTGACCACAGAAGAAAACAGTAAGTACCACATCCTGGAAGAGAGCAACTAGATGTGACACAGGCTTACAAAGATTGGAGGAACATAAATCATAGCAAGTTATTATTGCACAAGAAATTTTTAAAAATGCATTTGGTTTTATTTGTGTCACAGAGAATAGGGTAACTATCTATACAGGTCTATCCAGATGAATAAAGAAAATTGCAAATTTGAGAAAGGCTAACCATTAATAGGTACCCAAGTATGTAAAGTGGTGGATGTGGGGGAATGAATATCATGTAGAAAGGACGGTAGGGCTTCAAACAGAATCCTCAGTAGTGTTTAGGCGCTGATTTTCCAGTGGCATTATAAATGAATCAATACTTTAAAATAAAGTGCCCTGTTTGTATAGTAACATAATAAAAGAATATTTCATTTTCTGCTGGCATCACTAAAATCCTATCTACTCTTATGTGATCATATTTATCTAATTTGGGGAAAAAAGTTCTGAAGAAAATTGAGGTATTCTTAAGAGGCAAGAAAAAAGGAGACTTGGAAATAGAACTGCATTAAACAAAGAACATATCTTGATTTTTCCTCTTAGAAATCAGTTTACAGGTATATATATATAATAATCATAAGATTTAAAGTGTAAAAATATATATTTATATTTTATAACATTCCCAACAACAAAACACTTCTTTTCAAAACCATGTCACATGTTTATTCTCTAAATGATCTATGTTTCTTTTGTGTGTTATTTATGATTTGCAGACTGGTATTTGAGTCTTGTGGCCTTCCAGTTGATTACATACTAACATCTACTATGTTTCAGGCACTTATTTATTAGTGTATTCGTGTATTTTCATCAGCATATTTTATTTTATTGTATTGCTTAGCTATGGCTTCTATAACAAATTTCCACTAACTGTGGCTTAAAACAATACAGATGTATACTCTTACATTCTGGGAGTCCAAAGTGTAACTCATTTTCACTGGGCCAAAATCCAAGTGCCAGCAAAGCCACCCTCCCTCCAGGGGCTCTAGTGGAGAATGTATTTCCTTGTATTTTCCACGGTTTAAAGCTGCATCACATGCATTCCTCAGTTCATGGTCCTTCTTCCGACATCAAAGCAATCAGAGATGCAGCTCCCTCTGACTCTGTTTCCTTCTGCCACCCTCTGCTTCCACTTGCTCTGGCCACACGGCCTGTGTGGCATCTCTCTTCGCCTCCCTCTGATTAGGACCCTTGGGACCGCACTTAGTGCCGACTCAGATAGTATACCTCAATTGCTCCATCTCAAAGTCCTTAATTTACCACATCTGATAAGTGTCTTTTTGCCATATAAGGTAACATTCAGTGTGCAGAGATTAGGTTCACCATAAATTTGGAGGCATTATTCAACCTCCTGCACTGTTGAAGCTACTTTAAGAATTATTAGCTAATGATCAACCCAATAATAAGTTAAGTTTGAGTCAGTCCTTCAGTTTGTATAACAGTGACAATCTGATTGGTCTGAGATTATCAAAATTAACATTTTCCCCTTAACTCAAAATGATCCTAAATCCGATTTATTAATTTTTCAAAAAAGACCTATTTATTTCAATTGTCTCTTAAGTATCTTGCAGTTAATGTCTTAAAGTTATGGTGACTTGAACTGGTTCATCTTTAGAAAAGAAAAAAATTTGTTAATAATTTTTCTACTTTCTGGAAAGCAATTAGGCATCATAGTTACTTTCATTAACAAATATAATACTGGAGAAAAAATTACCAGCTTTCCTTCCTTTATCATTAAGAGGATATTATTTTGGGTATTTTTATGCTGCCTTTAAAAATTAGATACTGTTTCGGTTTGAACAGGAAGAAATGCTGTCAGAAAGATAAACACCTGTAAAGTTTTAGGAAATGTATGTGATTTTCTGCACATTCCATCAAGAATTTTTAATACTGGTAAGAAAAAAAAAACTATAATGTCACCTGAATCACCTAAGTTAAACCATAATGAACATTGTGAGTTTCTAAAAAAATATTTGAGACTTCTTGCTAATTTAACATGTTTTAGGGTATCCATTGACATGTTTTAATTAGTAATCTGGAAATTTACACAATGAATATGAAATTATGTTAAAAATAAATCAAATTTCTACTAGCTCTATAATCACCCATAATATGTGAATCTGTAAAGAAAAAACCTTCAGGCACGGGCTCAAGTAAGTTAAGCTTCCTGGAGCACCGAGCCTTGTATAATCTAGATGTTATATTTGTAATAATGACTTGTACTGTGTTGAACATTGTGTAGTAAAATAAATTACTGCCGCTTTCTATGGAAGATAGACAAACAATACTCTTTTAAATTTAAAAACAGATTTTCTTTGCTTCAGAGAGCTTATTAAAACTCCAATAGAGCAATTATAGCAAATCATCTTACCTACAAAAAAATCATACATAAATTTTATTTCACAAAATTATCTTTCCTTTATGAAAGTAGCCTGAGAGTGAATTGAATCATTTCATTTCATTATCCATTCTCTATTATGGAAAATTTGAGATGTGGAATCACAAGGTTTTTTTTTGTTCAGTCTCTCTAGTATATTTGTAATATATGTATCTGTGGTAATAGCATTTTAATAAAAGTACAACATATCACAAATTCTGAAGGACAGATAACTTCACAGTGAAGCATCTAATCAAATTGAAGTTTCCTTGAGGCTAGATTGTATAGTGGGAAGAGCTATAGATTTTATGAGGTTTTCATACTGACTCTTCCACTTAGGAGTTATTTCAACTTTGGGAAAACACTTGAAAATCCTCACAAATATCTGGAAGTGGAAAAGTACACTTGTGTTCATGTCAAGTCTATGTTGTGAGCACCAGTCATTAATGGAGGCTATTGCATTTGTTCATTCATACATTGAACATTTTTTTCATATTTATTAAGTTACTTCCATGAACATGCATTGTTCTAGGAACTGAGAATAGCTCAGTGAAAAAATATTCCAGACGACACCTAGAGCTCACATTCTATCCTGTGTCTGAGATGGTAGGGAAGAGAAAACAGTGGAGAATAAAACAACTAAAATAATGGTGTATTAGAAAGTAATAACCATTAGGAGGAAAATACTGCAGAGCATAAATACAAGGAGAACAAGAAACGAGGATGACAGAGGAGTGCTGTAATATTTAAAAGAGGGAAAGAACAATCCTTAAGAAAATAACATTTTTGTCAAGTCTTATAGAAGGAAAGGAGTAACCCTTACAGCTATCTGGGGAAAGTGCATTCAGTTCAAAGGGTCAGAGGCAGACCAACCACTTGGGAGCAGAGTAAGGTGACAATGATATTTAGCAGTGGGAGCGACGAGAAAGTGAGAGAGGTGCAAATGAATTGAAGATATGTGCAGGGAGTGATACAAAATCAGTGATTTCCTGTGGAATTCACCTTGCTAAGGAAGGAGTTCCATAAATAAGGAGGCAGAAAGAGCCTGAAATTTTGGTGGATTAATGCTTTGGATGTCCTTAAGGGGTTGAAATATTGTCAAAATCTTGTGCCAGAAGGGGTTAGCTTATCAGACAGTACCTGGTGGTCAGAGAGGAGGAGAAACTGGAATCAAGTAAATGGAGGAGTAGCAGATTGGGTAAAGACAAGATTGAGAAGTATATTCAGTGGGTGACTGCATGGAGCAGATGTGAAGACAATAAGGACAAGAACTTTAGAGGAAAGACATTACAGACAATGTGATGCCAGAATGTTGGTGTGACCCTAACTATGGATACAGAAAACATCAGGAATTAGACAGGAGTAATGTTGAAGGATCTAATAATAAGACAGGTGTTAGAATCTTGAGTAAGTGAGATAAATGGACTGAGTCTGTGTGTGTATAGAGCCTTAAAAAGAAGGGCAGAGACTCTCTTGTCCCCTCCTGGCATGAGCCAGGAGCTCTGTCCTTTCACTCTATCTCTAAATAAAAGCCTGTACCTTGCTCTCCTAAAAAAAAAAAAAAAAAAAAGAAGAAGAAGAAGGGCAGTGGTAGGCTGTAGAGTCTAATCAAAGACTCAGTGCTGGGATTATTTGTAGAAGAGGGAGGAAGAAGACTTTGAAAGTGGAAACATGAAGCAAGAAGAGAAAAATTATCACAATTTTAAAAAGCTATGAGGATTAGTGTCTCCAAGGAGCCATCAAAGTTTGGGCTGGTTCAAGGAAGTAAAGAAAACTTTCAGAGAGGCTGAGGATATAGGGCAGTCTGCTGCCCTCTATTTGCTTGAAAAGGCAAATTCTAGAAATGTTACGGAAGATGGGTACAGAAGAGCCAGAGGAAACTTAGAATGTAGAATAAGAGATAGTATACTGAGAATGTGTATCTTCTGGTGAGTGACAGAACTAAGAAGGGAAGAGATAATAAAATCCTTTATGCTAATTTCAAGGTGGATAGTATTGGCTATAGAGTGTTATAGGTAGAGAGAGGTGCTTCACTTCCAGTGTAACTAACATCCGTGTGAGTAATACTGTGACTTAGAGTATGTAGGTCTCTATCTAGTCCACTAGGGATAGAGGTTTGAGGTCTGGGGCAAGATGGTTTGATCTGCATACAGAGCCACCCTCTCATCAGTAGACAGTATGTGGTGGAGGCACCTCATAAAATATTAAACAGTTAAAGCCAACAAATTAGATATATGTGTGGTAATATGAGTAAGTAATAAAGTTAGAGTATTTAGTGAAAATAGTAAGAAATTGAATAAAATGTTAAATGATACCATTTATATAAATTAAAAACATATACCTACAAAACAATATAGAGAAGTAAACATAGGAAAAAATTATTCAAACTTTGAGGTAAGCAAAGAGATCTTAGATATTATGAAGAAAACATGAGACACACAAAAAAATAATAAATTAGGCTATATCAAAATGAAATCTCTGCTTTTAAAAAAATTCTATAAAATGAAAAAGTAAACCAATTTATTGCAAATATACATAGGTTATTTAGGACTTGAATACATAATATTTAAAGAGCTATTAATCTCAACCAGAAAGCAATTAATAAACTGGAGAAAAGACTCAAATACAGATTCACAAAAATACATTAATAGCAATAAGCACACAAAGGACGTTCAACATAAAAATCATCAAGTAAGTGCAAGTTAAAAAAAATTAAGGTATCATTGCATACCCACTAGAGTGGCTAAATTAAAAAAAGAAAACAACTAAAATATCTATGTAATGGACCCTCATACATTACTGTAGAACGTGTAATATGGTCCAACCACTCTGGAAACGTGACATTTTCTTTAATAAGTTAAAATATATGTGACATAAGAATTGCACTCCTACATATTTGCCTGAAGGAAATGAGAACATGTACACATTAAGACTGCCACATAAATGTTCATAGAAGCTTCATTCACAATACTTACAATCTGTAAAGAACCTAAATGTCCATCAGCAGATGAAGTGAACAAACAAATTTCATCCATACAATGAACTACTACTCAGCAAGAAGTGAAAGCAAAAACAAAAGTAAAACAAAAGCCTACTGATACTGATGCATACAAGATGAATGAATCTTAAAAGCATTATGTTGATTAAAGGAAGCCAAACATAAGAGTACACACAGTGTGATTGATTCCATTTGTATGGTGATCTAGAACAGATGAAACTAGTGTGTGATGACAAAAAATAAAAAGGGGGTGCCCAGAGTAAGAGGTAGGCAAAGCTCCAAAAGGGGCAAAAAATAACTTTATGAAGTGACTGAAATGTTCCTTGATTATTGTGGAGAAAACAGAAAATCTCCCACATTGCTAGTGGGACTGTAATTGGTACAACACTTTTGTAGAAATTTGAATGTATCTATCAAAAACCAAAATATAGATCTCTTTAGACCAGAAATTCCACTTTGGGGACTTTTTTTTAGAGACATACTTACGTATAGGCAAAATAATATATACAAGTTTTTTTCTAACATTCTTAATATTATCATTAACATTAATTATAGCACAATATAGGAAATTAAAATTCACTGATTGAGCACTGGCTAAGTATGTTTTGGTATACCCATAAAATATTCAAAGAAAATCAGGGAGCTCATGCTGAATTGGAAAGATCTCCAAAATATACACTATATAAATAAAAGAAAGTTATATTACAGTGTGTATAGTAGTCCTTTCTTAGTCCCATGGAAATAAAACACAGGGGAGATGAGAGAGGAATACTTTTCACAGTATAATTTTTTATGTCTTTCATTTTTTGAACCATATCTGTTGAGCCATCTTTAAGTATATTAATCTAAAAATTTAAGTTAATTGTCAAAAATGACCTTTTTTCTATCTGAATTTATTACTTTGAAGGTGGGAAAAATCAGTTGTACCTCATCTCACGACTTATTTCAATAATGTGTTTGACACTCATTAAAGATTTGCTCACTTCCCCCATTTAACTTAAGATCTGGCACTTATGACTCCAATTTGTATTTGTGTTTTGATGTTTCATAAGTTGCAAGAGTATTTTTAGCATAGATTTCAGTTAACGTATGTAGCCAGTATCACAAAGAACATTGTAAGGATTAGAACAGGAAAAAAATTTGTGGAAAAGGTGTCATTTTATTTCACTGAATAATTGAAAAAAAATAAAAATAATAGCAAAAAATATTATGTACACAATACCACCCAAGACCAATAAAAACATATTAAACTAATATTTCATCCACGTGTAAAGACATCTCTGCCTATATTACTTTTTTTTCCCCTGGTTGACAGATGGTCTTTTTATTCTGAAACAGTGTGGAAACCACAAGTGTAAGATACCAGCATCAGCTGAGACTATATAAACAGGTCCCCTCTCATTGGTCTCAATCTGCACTTGAAAGCCAGTGTGGTTTTGTCACTTTCAGTCCAGAGTTTAATATTCATGGTTTTAGATTCTTCTCATGTGTTATATGCTGGACAGCCATTTGTAACAATTAAAGATAAAAGAGGAATTGTCAACAAGGAGAACTGTATTTATTTATGCAATTAAAAAAATAAAATTCCTTATCTCTTTAAATATACTAACCAAGTTAATGTTCATCAGTCATCTTTACTAAAAACAAATGTCTGTTTTGAACAAGAAAAGTCATTAAAATTTACAAACTAATTGCCCATAACCTAAATTCATATTGTGTCCCAGCTGGCATTATAAACAGAATTCTCAGACAGTTTTTTTTTAACCTCTGTAGTAGTGTGAGTTACTAACCAAGTGTTATTGATTTAAAACAGGTCTGTGTTGCCCACTACTGTATGCTCTTTCACAGTGGGAAAGAATGATCTACAGCACAGCAGTCCCCAGTAATCAATGCAAAAGCTTATAAATTTACATCATTGGCTTCTAAAACACAATTAATTTGTGCATGTTTTCCTAGCAGCAATTAGCAGCAGGCAGGAGTTTTAATGAAATAAAGTTGTGATTCCCACAGGGACTATTCATAATGAACATTACAAAACAACAAGAGCTTCAAACTGTTTACATTAAGAACTGATTAATAACAAAGCCATTAAGCTACGTATTAGGTTACATATTGTGCCAATTTAAGGGATTCTGCTAATTAAGTAATCATAATTATTTGCATGTGCCATATCTAATTAACTTTTTTTACCTCTTGAAATTTCTCCTTCAGTACCAACAGCATTCAAGTGGCATTAGCAAAAGGAACATTTAGGCCATTTCTTGGAATATTGTTTTCCAATAAAGTAGATTTCTATGAAAACACTTAGAAAGTTTAATCAGAGTAAGTGGCTTTTCATGACAATTACTTTGAGCTGCACCAAGTTTACTCTTGAGGGAATGAATTAACATTAGGTTAGGGTTAAGTAGAATTTTAAAATGTTTCTATGTAAATTAAGTTTGGAAAGTAGTTCTAAAACTTCTGAAAAAAGTTTAATGCTGAAGTCTTAATGCCTAAGAGGATTATATTGATCTGTTTTTTACGTGTGTTATTTACACAATGCTACATCTGCATCCCGGAAGATTCCTAAAGATTTTTATCTTGGTGGGAAGGGAAGGCTTAGGAGACTTTTCTTCAGTATCTGCCATGATAAAAATACCTTCAAGTAGTCCCACCTTTACAAATAAGTTTTATGATCTACCCCTATTCAAACTAGTTTTAAAGTATTATTTCATTACCAAACAGTAGTTTGGTTCTATAGTTTAATTTTTAACAGCCTCAAAATTTCATAAAATATTCTTACTTCTTAAGCATATTTATTATACAGCATTGTACACTGAAAAGCATAATCCAGTATGCTGTTCACCAACTACTAGAATGGTAGGTTTGATTGTTGACATCAAATCAACTATAAGGTAAAACTAATTTTGTTTCTCCTGGTGGTGCTTTCTTCTCATCACTGCCCTTCTGCATTGAACTGTCTGGAATTTTACTACCAATCTACCAAAGTTCAATTATATTAACTGTGCAAGACATTGAATGTTTACTATGTTCGAAGTACTGTGCTGCATCTTAACATGTATTACTATGACTAATGCCTGGTCTTGTCAAATAGGTTTTGCCATCATCATTTTGCAGATGACAGAACTAAGAAAGAAATGTTGAGTAACTTTTCTGACACACACAAAAAAACCCCATAAAATGGCAAAGCCTGTATCCTAACACAGACCTACCTGGCTTCAAAGGAAACTTTACAATTACATGGAACAATACCTCTCCAGTTAATGTATTGCTCCAGTTCTTTACCTGCAGCCATTGTTTTTCTATTTGTTGACAATAGTGAAGAACCTTTTGACTATTTTGCTAAAACCATATCTTTTTACATGGTTGTTGCAGCCAATTAAAAATGTTCATAAAATTATTTTGAACCTGAGTGGGCTCTGTTTGGCCAATATGTCATATACAAGCAGTGCAGTACCACCCTTCTGGGACCACTTCCTATCTTTTGGAATCTCTCTTTGGGAGTCATAGACTGACACAGAACAACTGCAAGCACCCTAAGATCACCATGCTGAGTGGGTTGTGAGTAGGAACACTATTCAAAGGTTCCAGCTGAGCTCAGGCTTTCTGATGTTACTATCGGGGCTTTCAAATATGTGATTGACACTGTTTTCCAGACCAGCCCATGGAAGTGTTGAATTCTACTAAGTGACATCAGTTCAAGCCAGATAGAGTAGAAAAACCACCTAGCTAAGCTCTGTCCAAATTCCTCATATATGCAATTGTGAAATGTCATAAACTATACTTGATTTAATTGGGAAGGACTGAGCTGGATGATATAATGGGTTATAGTGGTATGATAATTTGGAGGCATCTATGGGGGTGAATTTATTTTTCAGGGAGAACGAGAGCTGTTTACTGAAAGGATCCATTAATAAAAGTTCTTATTCTTGATCTCTCTCCATCATTCCAAAAGTAATGGCTGGTGATGTCAAAATATTCCCACGGAGAAAGAGTTAACAAAGATCCACTAGGAAACTTGTTTTTGTTTTTGTTTTGGTGGGGAGATTGGTTTGCTTGGCTTTTTTTCTTTGTTGTTTGTTTGTTTTTTAACACATTCAGACTCTTAGAAAGGGCTCAAATATGCAGACTTCAATTGCAAAATAGCTGAGGTCTATTGGGGAAGATAGTCAAGGCAAAAGAACACAGAAGAAGAAAAATGAAGCACAGCATATTTTGTCTCTTATACTGTAGGATATTTCCCACATTTTAAGAGTTTCTGCATCTCTTTACCATGTGGCAATTTGCATTAAATGTTGTTTGTGCCAAAAATATAGTCACATCCTGAGAAATAAATATCTAAAAGTAAAGCTTGCTATTCATAATTTTGTATTATATTTGCATATGATTTTCAACAAGAAAATGAACATTTATCATTCGATTTTAACTTCTATATGGAAAGCATTCAATCATACTCAAGTCATATTCATTTTAGCAAAAATTAATATTGAAATTTGGTTTTTAAATAATATCTTTGAGATTGGAAGTATTTGTTTCTTCATGTTGAATGTATAATAGGAAAATTTTTCATTAACATATTGCTATTGTTTATGCAGACATAATTTAAATTTTATTTCATACATATAAAATGTGCAAGAAGTCAAGAAAAATCTGGGAAAAGTCACGAGCACTACAATCTCCATGTGTGTACCAGAATATTTAGAATGTCAGTTGTAATGAGCCAAAGTCTAAGTAATTAAGTATATACAGAGTAAATCATAGAGCTGCTCATTATCAGTATGTTATTTCCCACCCAAACCTTCTCATATTTTTAGATCTGCTTTAAATTTTCTATTTATACATAGTTTATGAAATTGTGATTTCTGATTGCTCCATTTTCACTAGATTTGTATTCAGGTACATAATTATTACATTTAAGAACAATTTTGCAAAATATATTAAAATGCTGGAGGACGTTTAAATAGGTTCTGATAGCAATTTCAATGTGCGTGTGTGCGTGCACACCCGTGCATGTTTGTGGAGCCAGGAGGGTGAGGGATGGGTGTTTCGCCATGCCAAACAGCAGTTTTTGGAAACCAGTTGGGTGGTCTTCGATTCAACTCAATTCTGACAATATCTGGAGATAGCATCAGATTCCACAGGTTAAAAGTTCAGTCCTACAAGACTCCCTGCTTCCAGACTTAAGATGCAAGTAGCGAGTCTAGATTATTACTTGTACTTCTGACTAACTAGCTATAAATAAGAGTTCCCAAGACTCCCTCCTCGGGTTCTATTAATTTTCCAGAGTAGCTCACGGAACTCAGAGAAACATTTTTCTCCAAACCTTTTTTCTTTGGTAGTTTATGGAGGCTTCATTACATAGTGTAGAGAAAATGAAAGTTCCTATGGCCAGGATTCTCACCTGACCCTGGTCTGCTTGCTCACTGCACGCTTGCAGGCAACACATTATTATTGACTCTATAATGTAAAGAGCTCTGCCCAGTACTCTGGGCAGCAGAGTTGAGGGAGAGCAGAGCAGCGGCAGCCCCGAGGACAGAGACTGAGATGGCTGTGGGGGCAGAGACCAGCTAGCTGCAGGCAGACTCGCTCTGAGAGGGTGGGATTCTTGTGCTTGAGCTGCCACTGTGGGAATAAAGTTGGATATAAACCCTTTCACCCAAGAATGTTACATTGTCATTTTTCAGTCTCACCAAATCAGGAGTGAACTTGCCCGGACGGAAACCCTCAGGCAAGACACATAGTCATGATTTATTGAACTATTAGCCATGGGTGATCGATTCAACCTACAGCCCCTCTCCTCTAACCAGAGGTGGGCTAAAAGTTCCAACCCTATAATAGCAAGTTTGTTCCCCTGGCAACCAGCCTTCATCCTCAGGTTACCTAAGGACTTCCAAAGTCCCCTCATTAAAATAACAAAAAAATACCTCTATTACTCTTACCACAGGAAATTCCATAAGTTTTAGGGGCCCTGTGCCAGGAATGGGTCAAAAACCTTATACATACTTATTATGAGTCAGAATATCACAACTTTTCCATCCATAATTATGTATGGTATTCTAGGTTGTAAATCATATTTCCAGTGAGTCAAAAGAAAGCAGCAATAGGCCTATAGTAAATGCCTGCAGTCCCGTATATTGGAAAGTAGTAGATATGGTAATTAATTTTAAACTTTCTCTTGACCCTATAATAAACCATGTTCCTACACAAACTCCAGAACGAAGTATTGACCTTAGGAAAACAAAAAACATTAACAAATATATAACTTTGTATAAACTAGTAACTGACAGGATTACGTACTTAAGGAAAACAAAATATGACACCCCAAAATATGCCACTTTGGCATATAAATTATTTTAACTAAGTTTACTTATGAAACTTACTTTAAGTAAGTTTACTTACTCTGACCCTCCTTTGTCCCCCTGAAAGCAGGAAATAAATGTCTGACATGAAATGCACCAGGAGGGGAGAAAGCCTCCTCATCACCAGAGATACAAAACTTAGGGTGAAAAGACTCCATCAACAAATCTTGTTACTTCCTCACTAATTTACCACCCCAAGCCCAAACTTCTTTGTCTTGTCCCTGCTTCACAAATCTATTGTTGTTTTGTCCAAAAGGTATAAAAGTCATTTCTTTTGGTTTGCTTCGGTCACTGTGGTCACTTTGCCTGCTTTGGTCACACCTTTTGAGTATTATATTTTTGTGGGCTCCCATACATATGAAATTAAATTTATTTTTCTCCTGGTGTTCTGTTTTATGTCAATTTAATTAATAGACAAGCCAAAAAATCTAGAAGAGAAGGGAATTTTCCCCCTCTACAGTACATTATTAGATGTATGGCAAGCATTAAAATCTGGTTCTACCACTGTATTTTCAGTTGTACAATTATAATTTGTATACCCAATTATTACCCCATTTCTGTACCCAATTATAATTTACCAGCGGAAATTCAAGATGGGTTAAGACTACCTAGACTACCAAACAAAAAATGTTTGAAAGGTGATACAAGCATATGGAGTTGCTTATGTCAGGCTTGCCCGCTTTCAGGGGACTGCCTCTGTAAACGTACCCCACCCTAAAAGGCCTGCCAGTGAATGCCCGAACCAGGTAACTCCATGTGTCAGGCGTGCCGGTGAACCCCGTAACTGAATAACACCACATGTGGTCTGTGCCCTCTTATCTCCGGCCCCCAGATGGATGGCCTGGACTATATACGGGGCGGACACAGAGCCCCTGTGGCAAGCTCGTCCCAGAGGCTCTGACACGGGACTACAGACGGGTGCTCCGAGGCTTGCTCCTGCTCAAGACAAGAAACTGGGACAGCCCGGACCCGAACCATCCGGCATGACCGGTATGAGATGTATTGATTCGTGATATGTGTGATTTTCAGATATGCTTGATCCCCTCTTTGAGTGTTTTGTGAAACGAAGTCGCAAAATAAACTGTGTGATTTGTGCAACCTTAAGGGTGGTAAGTTCATTACTCCGTCGCCCTGCGGATCCATACTTCCGGACCCGCTCACGTCAGAAGGCCACACTGTTACTGTTTCATTTTGTGCAGCATACCATAATTTGAAGATGATGTACTTTACAAAGATTAGATTATGGGTGTGCCTTATTCATGTAATTAGTATATTTCTTAAAATATGCATATGAAACAATTGAGAATTTTGTTACTCAAAACTTATTTTGCATATTCCAGAAGATATTATATAAAAAACTATAAATTAGTATATTTTATACACTATAAATTATAAATCTATAAATTAGTAATTTTTATACACTTATTTTATAGTGAATGAAGTGCTAATGATTCTGGGGTTCTTGTTCATGGGTTCGAAGAATGAACTTCGCAAATGCTCAAGGTAAACAAGCAGGAAAAAAAGGCTTTTTATTTAGAGAAAATGGTGGTACAGAGCTCCCAGCGCGCGGGGAGGGGCACGAGTGCCTGTGCCCGGGCTGTGCTAGGGGCGTATATCTCAGACTTAGCGGAGTTGTTGATTTCTATTGGTTCTCACTGGAATGCTCTTCCTTGTTTTGACCAATCTTATTGAAAGTTGTCTATATTTCCGAATTTGGCATGCTCCAGCAAACTTTACTGCTAGCAAAAAAAGGTGGGGGGGCACTCCTACATACTGTTATTGCTGAGGCCCTCAGTACTTCCTGCTTTTATTCTTTCCCAAGGACACTTATCCTGTTCTAACTAGACAGGGGCTGCCTCTGTCTTTTCCCTGTCCCACTAATGATTATTTTTCCCCCTCTGTACCTTAACTTTATAGGTTCAGGAATATGTTTAAAGAGTAAGAATCTCCATCTCATATTTTTAATCACTTACCTTTGCATGTGTCTTCAGTTCTTGAAGTTAAAACAAAACAAAATTAGTGAATTTTTCTATAACCTAGTTATAAACTTGTGAATTAATCATTCTCCATTATGTCTCTGAGCTACTTCAGTCGGTCCTACATGCTAATGACTCCCAAATCAGATCTCCAATCCCCGATATGGCAGATCCCAATTCTCAGCTAGCTTCTCTACTGGAATATCTGAAGCAGTCTCACATTCAGCGTGCCCAATATTAAACTGATGGTATCCTCCACATACCTCTTCCTCTTCTGTTACATGTTCTCTTTCTCTCTATCCCCACCAACATTGACTTAGTCTACTGTATATAATTTATTCCCATCTGAGTGATAGCCATAGCCTTTTATTTCACTATTCTGGTACTTTCACTATTGCCTTCAGAATTGTGTTCTTGTATATGATACCCTTTATTCATAGTGGAATACTTCTCAATCCTAATCAAGCTTCTGTGTTAAAAATCGTTAAGCAAAAATTTTTGGAATGTCCAATCCCTTCATCCTTTCAAGAAATACCAAATCACCATTCAAGATTCAACTCATTTTACACATCAGCAGAACTTTCCCTAAAAGGGGCCAAAATTAATTATCTGCTCCATGGTGTACTTAAAGAATTTAATATATATCCTTGGTATAATGTTTTCCATATTTAGACATTTTCAAAAGTAGAGATTATTTTCACTATAGTTATTAAAAACATGGACTTCTAGATTAAAGAAATACGGGTTTTCAATCATAGCTCAGTCATGTACTTGCTTATTGGAAATGTATTTAACATTTTTTTTAAACTTTAGTTTCCTCCAGTACAATAGAGATAGTATCTATCTAAGAGATTATTTTTAGGATTAAATAAATTAATATACATAAAAGCAAAGATAGTGTCTGTTAGGGAGTAAGACCTCAAAAACGGTAGTTTATGTGAATTGTATTAAAACTATCTTTCTATGTATTTCTCTTTTAACCTCATAAGGGCATAAACTGTATTCTCCCACTTATTGTATCATAATTCCAAGCCCATCCTGTTGCATTTAATAGGAAGCACTATGAATCTACATTTAATAAGAACTATACTGGCTAGGACTATAATTTAGAGTTATAAGTGCTAGTTTCAATTATTGCCAAAAATTTTCTCATAGTAATTTGAAATATTGAATGTTTTGATATTACTATTAAAAACAAATAAAATTATGAAACTTTTCTTGTCGTGAGTGAACATATGGATGCTTTATGTATATGGAGTGATGTTAATAAAAATATTTTAGGGGTCAAGAAGTCACAAAGTGAAAGAATAATTTTTGATCTCTGAATTGAATAGGAAGAATTATCTTTCAGGAATTAGAAATTTTTCTCCTAGGCATGCATTAAAAATATATTACTTTTGGGGCATCAGTAAATTTGCTTTTGACAAAATAGACTTACAGCTTCTCCAGAAGTATTAGAACATAACATATTTAAATGATTGTTACTGTATTGCCCTTGGTTACATCTTTTCTCTAAGATATCTGATTTTATTCTGTAGGCCTGCAGCTGAACTGAAATTACTTTGTTCTCCTGAGAGGATCTCACCATTATGTCAGTGATTCATTTCTGCATGCAAACCAAGGAAGAAACAGGATACAATAAAACACCCTTAGAGAAAAATGATAGTATAGGTATATAGTTGTTCATTATCTTAAAGATACAACACAGTGAAAGACCCAGTCCTTTAGGTATGAAGAACATAACATGGGGGAGAGAGTACACATGAAAATGACAGCATACACATGAAATGGTATGAACATTTCATTTTAAAGTGATTATAATATACAGGAGTATTTGACTAGATTTTGACATGTGTTGAACAGAACTGCTTACTATGACATATAAAGATCTGAATGTAATGGCTTCAGGAAATAGCTTTTTTTTTTGCTATTCTTAATGTACAATTACATGAGCAACATTATGGTTACTAGATTCCCCCTATTATCAAGGCTTCACCACATACTCCATTACAGTCACTGTCCATCAGCATAGTAAGATGCTTTAGAATCAATACTTGTCTTTCACTACTTGTCATACTGCCTTTACCATATCCCCCCACCCGCTGCATTATGTGTGCTAATCATAATACCCCTTTGTCCCCCTTATCCTTCCCTTCCCACCCATCTTCCTGAGTCCTTTTGCCTTTGGTAACTGTTAGTCCATTCTTGGGTTCTGTGAGTCTGCTGCTGTTTTGTTCCTTCAGTTTTTTCTTTGTTCTTATACTCCACAGATGAGTGAAATCATTTGATACTTGTCTTTCTTCACCTGGCGTATTTCACTGAGCATAATACCCTCTAGCTCCATCCATGTTGTTGCAAATGGTAGGATTTGTTTTCTTCTTATGGCTGAATAATATTCCATTGGGTATATGTACCCCATCTTCTTTATTCATTCATCTACTGATGGACACTTAGGTTGCTTCCATTTCTTGGTTATTGTAAATAGTGTTGCAATAAACATAGGGGTGCATATGTCTTTTTCAAACTGTGCTGCTGCATTCTTAGGGTAAATTCCTAGGAGTGGAATTCCTGGGTCAAATGGTATTTCTATTTTGAGTTTTTTGAGGAACCTCCATACTGATTTCCACCATGGTTGAACTAGTTTACATTCCCACCAGCAGAGTAGGAGGGTTCCCCTTTCTCCACATCCTCGCCAACATTGGTTGTTGTTTGTCTTTTGGACAGTGGCCATCCTAACTGGTGTGAGGTGATATCTCATTGTGGTTTTAATTTGCATTTCTCTGATGATTAGTGATGTGGAGCATCTTTTCATGTGCATGTTGGCCATCTGAATTTCTTCTTTGGAAAAGTGTCTGTTCAGTTCCTCTGCCCATTTTTTAATTGGCTTATTTGCTTTTTGTTTATTGAGGTGGGTGAGTTCTTTATATAATTTGGATGTCAACCCCTTATCAGATATGTCATTTATGAATATATTCTCCCATACTGTAGGAAGTCTTTTGGTTCTGTTGATGGTGTCCTTTACTGTACAGAAGCTTTTTAGTTTTTATAGTCCCACTTGTTCATTTTTGCTTTTGTTTCCCTTGCTTGGGGAGATATGTTCATGAAGAAGTTCCTCGTATTGATGTCCAGGAGATTTTTGCCTCTGTTTTTTTTCTACGAGTTTTATGGTTTCATGACTTACATTCAGGTCTTTGATCCATTTTGAGTTTCTTTTGTGTATGGGCTTAGACAATAATCCAATATTATTCTCTTACATGTAGCTGTCCAGTTTTGCCAACACCAGCTGTTGAAGGGGCTGTCATTTCCCCATTGTATATCCATGGCTTCTTTATCGTATATTAATTGACCATATATGCTTGGGTTTATATTTGGGCTCTCTAGTCAATTCCATTAGTCTATGGGTCTGTTCTTGTGCCAGTACCAAATTGTCTTGATTACTGTGGCTTTGAAGTAGAGCTTGACGTAAGGGAGCATAATTCCCCCCGCTTTATTCTTCCTTTTCAGGATTGCTTTGGCTATTCGGGGTCTTTTGTAGTTCCATATGAATTTTAAAACTATTTGCTCTAGTTCATTTAAGAATGCTGTTGGTATTTTGATAGGGATTGCATTGAATCTGTAAATTGTTTTAAGCAGGATGGCCATTTGATAATATTAATTCTTCCTATTCATGAGCACAGGACGTGTTTCCATTTTTTGGTATCTTCTTTAAATTCTCTCATGAGTGTCTTGTAGTTTTCAGAGTATAAGTCTTTCACTTCCTTGGTTAGGTGTATTCCTAGGTATTTTATTCTTTTGGATGTGATTGTGAATGGAATTGTTTTCCTGATTTCTCTTGCTGCTAGTTCATCGTTAGTGTATAGGAATACAACAGATTTCTGTGTATTAATTTTGTATCCTGCAACTTTACTGAATTCATATATTATATCTAGTAGTTTTGGAGTGGACTCTTTAGGAGTTTTTTGTGTACAATATCATGTCATCTGCAAACAGGGACAATTTGACTTCTTCCTTACCAATCTGGATGTCTTTTATTTCCTTGTGTTGTCTGATTGCCATGGCTAGGACCTCTAGAACTATGTTGAATAAAAGTGGGGAGAGTGGGCATCCTTGTCTTGTTCCTGATCTTAAAGGAAAAGCTTTCAGTTTCTCGCTGTTAAGTATAATGTTGGCATGGGTTTGTCATATATGGCCTTTATTATGTTGAGGTACTTGCCCTCTATATACATTTTGTTGAGAGTTCTTATCATGAATGGATGCTGAATTTTGTCAAATGCTTTTTCAGCATCTATGGAGGTGATCATGTGGTTTTTGTCCTTCTTTTTGTTGATGTAGTGGATGATGTTGAAGGATTTTCGAATGTTGTACAGTCCTTGCATCCCTGGGATGAATCCCACCTGATCATGATGGATGATCTTTTTGATGTATTTTTGAATTCGGTTTGCTAATATTTTGTTGAGTATTTTTGCATCTATGTTCATCAGGGATATTGGTCCAAAATTTTCTTTTTTTGTGGTGTCTTTGCCTGTTTTTGGTGTTAGATTGATGTTGGCATCATAGAATGAGTTTGGGAGTATTCCCTCATCTTCTACTTTTTGGAAAACTTTAAGGAGGATAGGTATTAGGTCTTCACTAAAAGTTTGATAAAAATCAGCAATGAAACCATCTGGTCAAGGGATTTTGTTCTTAGGTAGTTTTTTGATTACCAATTCAATTTCTTTGCAAGCCTGATCACACCTCCAAGTGGGTGAGTTTTGATGGGAAAGTGCTCAAGAACTGAAGGGAAGACACACAGACAGCAGCCAAGAGAGAAGAATTTATTGGGACTTAGTATACGGGAGTCCAGGAGGGGCCAGCTGGACAAGGTTACACACTGCTATCACGGACAGGAGGAAATGCTTATATAGGTTTCAATGCAATTTATGAACTTTAATATCCATACAGAATCTAGCTACACAAAAGAGTAATGAATATAATATAATGTTAAATCCATATTAAATAAACTATTTAAAAACAAACTTCTTCCAAATCATCGCTTGGTTTTCAATACCCAAGGAAACATGTTTCACTTATGTGTGTTGTTCTTCATTTTATAAACCACTAAGTTATTAGGAGATGTAGCATGATTCTAAGGAGGTATGAATTGAATTGGGGCTCTAAACTTGTAATAATAAAAAAGCTTCCTCCTGTAGCTCTTTTTGAGAATAATATTTTTTTCTAGGAACTATTTTTCAAAATACATATATATATAAATTTTTTGTCTAGATAAAAATATCATTATTAAATTATATTTTTTTCTTTCATTCTACATGCTATTTAAGATATATTGCATACATTCTGATTAATCATAAAGAACACAATTGTGTTCTTTCCTTAAAATACATGTACGTTTGTGTGTGTGTGTGTGTGTAATATTGAAAACTGAGAAGGGAAATACAGAGAGAATATAATTCAGAGGACTGTGATAAAAGGATGGGGGAAAATCAACATATGTAATTAAGAGGGAAAAATTCCCAATTATGCCAGTAATTGTGTAAAACAACTGATAAGAAGGATGTGTTGTCAGGAATTATATCATGCCTCTGGTAATGGACAGTCATTAGGAAGGAAAATTATATCAATCTCTGCATTAAAAGTATTGATAAGATACAAAAAAATAAGATCACAAATTAGGTAATAAGCAATCATTCATCATTGTGTTTAGGAATCATAAGAGAAAATCCTCTGATAATTTTCTGAGTTATATTTAGTTTGAAACTGATTGGTTAGCAAACTCATAATTTATAAACCAAATTCACTGATTGACTGTTTTCATTCAGATAACGGATCAAGTTGTTGAACATAAAAATGTCAAATCTACCTTGGTTACTATAATAATTTCAGTGATGTAGTTACCATGCATCTCTAGCTTCTCTGTCCATTAGAACATAAAAACAAAACAGTGAGAAAATAAAACAAAGGACAAACAAATGAGAGCCAGAAATATCCAGGGTAAAAGAAAGGGGCTATTCTTGCACCCTCCTCCTAGGAGACAGGATACTAAGATGTCTGCCTCATGCTTTCCCTTTCTTCCCTTCAGCTTTCCATAACATTTTCCAAGTAATAGAACTGGAAAGGTCTTTTGTAGTGCTCCAAATGTATTTTTATTCTACGCCCTCTCCTATGTTCTATGATTGCTTCTCTGGTTCCCACTGGAGAGGGCTTGATAAGCCAGCAGCACCTGTTTTTTACTTTGATGGAAAGATTTTAAAATCGTAAAATTAGAGACACTTGGGTGTGGACGACACCTGGATTATCCAGTACAATTCCCACTGCATTTTCAAATCCCCTCCTACAATATGATCAATTTATGATAAATCATCATCGAACCAGTAGCTGTAACTCTACTGTGATATTTCAATTATCAGTATTTATTTAATTGAGCAAATATCTGCCTCTCTTTTCCTTCTAGATAATGTATGCATTTCTATACTCTATATTTCTGCTGTCCAAAATCACAAGTAGGTCATCTGCCTGCTAAGCAACAAAGTAGTCCTCAGTGTGTGTGTGTGTGTGTGGAGAGAGAGAGATACCTTTGGGGCACTAATTTATTTATCCTACATTTTTAAATTTTATTTTTTTGGTTTTATATTTTTTATTCAGTTATATAAATTGCATGAAGTAAAATACACGCATTTTAATGTACAGTCTATGAGTATTAAGACATACATAGGTTTGGGCAAGCACCACAATCAAGATACTGAACAGTTCTATCACCCCAAATATTCCTGCAGGCTTCTGTGCACTTAGCCATTCTCACCAGTCCTACACTCAACAATGGAAACAAGACTCGCTTTGACCAAACTTTAGTCAAGCTCCTATGAGCCCTTTTTTTGACCAGGACTGTCTTGGTTTCAATGTTCGTACTTGCAGAGTCCAGTTTTAGCAAGAATCCTAAGTCAGTTTAGAGAAAATCCTCCCACCTTTTGCTATCTGATCACCATGGACTGCCTTCAGCAAGAATCCTGTTAGGTCAGTTCAGCAAGAATTTCCCTTCCCCTTGATGTCTCCTCTTAGTAATTTTCTACCCACTGACACTGTTGTGTTTTAGAGTGGAACATGCTCTCTCTCCCCTGTTGGAATACTCTCGACACACCTGTCGCAAACAGTCCTGAGTAAAGTCTTCCTTACCGTTGTAACGAGTATCAGAATAATCTTTTCTTTAACATCATGCAAAACAAACAAACAAACAAACCACTCTGAGCGTTCTGCTTTAGACACTCACAGATTTGTTTTTTTTAAAGTAGTCAGTCAAACACGTTAATTCTTCATAAATTTTCCATGCTGTGTTCCCTGTCTTTCCCTCACCTGCCTTTTCACTGTACTATATGCTGCAAATGTATTTCAAAAGACAATGTTCTTACCACCTTCCTTACTAATTATTTACATATTCTCCAACAGAGTGAATTCACTGTTATGATTCTATATATTTCTTACTTAATTTCATTTTGTCCAGCAATGTAGTTATTCATACAGTTAATTCTAATATTAAATTGTAAGTTCTTTGAAGACAAAGGTTGGACATTTTCAGCTTTATATCGCACAGAGCACAGCTGAAAACGCCATAATTGTGACCTAGGGTCAAAGGGTAGAATTAAAAATAATCATATTTTAACCCTATACTGAAGCCTCATTTAGAATGTTATTTTAAAAGAGTGAAGATCACACGGAAGTCTGTTATTAAAGCATCAAAAGAAAGTGAAAGTGGATTTTTACTGCATTCCAAATTAGCCCATTTTAATCTAGTACAATTTTATAGAAAATTGAACTAAGCCTTGGAGAATTTAACTGTTTTATCCAGGCCATTTCAATGGTTAGTAACCTAATGCTAACTGAAATTTAAAAAGAATACTGAAAATGTGCACAAAATATTGTCTAATGTATACTATTTTTGATGGGAAGGGTTTACACACACACACACACACACACACACACACACACGACCTAAGGCCTCACAAACTAAAAGAACCCCAGATTCATACTAACCCAAACATTCTGTAATCAATAGACAAACTGGCCATTTTTGTTGTTTGTTTTATTTTTTTTTCTCAAATGACTTTATGTTGATAGCAAGCCTTCTGGACAGATACAAAGTAGTACCATATCTTGCAATCTGTAATCAATTTTGTGACGTCTGTGAATTTTGCATTTCCATACTTTACTAAGTGCTTATTCCAAAGTACTGTTTCTTTAATATATGAACTGTGTATATACCTGTACATATTTTTAATCCATGATGGGATAGCAGTTCAATATTTTAAAATAGCTGAAAAACATGCTTAAGAATTTAATGTTAATGGAAATATCTAATTCTGTCTCTGTGTTCCTCTAAGGAAACATGTCTTTTGTGGCTTGCGTAAGTTCTCAAATTATTCCTCACTCCTATTGATGCAGAACCATTTGTCTGGATCTCCTGTTACTGAGATTGCAGTAGGTTATCTATGGCCTGAAGGGCTCAAACTTGCAAACAATCATTCGTGTCTTATAATTGTAAAGCACTTTGGTCTAGGTAGAAATGTTTATTATACAACAATGCTCATCAAAGGTAGATTATAACTATAAATACAAGAATTGAGACAATTTTTTCAGATACCTCGACACTTTCAACTGAGTTAACTGAACACTTAAAATTTGAACTACTTAAGTAGTTATCTCAATTTCCTACCTCATTTGCATGAGTATATAGAGGAAAATGGTATTTAAGATAAATCAGGTGAGAAGTGTGAAAGCCCTTAAAAATCATCTAGGTCCATACTTTTTGACCATTGGGAAGGGTTCATGAATCCCTTTGAATAAATGAAGAAATGATGAATACTAATGCTTAAATTAATTAAGCATCAAAATTGTTTATTGCATGCCATCCAACTAATCACTTAGGTAAAAATCTCTCTGGACCTCAAATTCTTCATCAATGATATGAGAGAATTGGACTAAGTGAAATTTGAGTGTCTCATGCTTTCTAGTAGTCTACATTTATGAGCAACATAATAACTGATCAAATATCAAAAATTTATCTAAAGATATTATACTGATAAAGCAAGTTTATAAAAAGCATGTAAGAACAAGACACTAAATGAAGTCTAATTTATTATTTTCAAATCAATGTATTGGACTTTGAGAAAGAGTTCAAAAATTAACCCCTGATATTCAAGGAATTTCTAACCTAATAGATGAGTATTGCACAAATATATAAGAAGAGATATAAAAGTACAATAATTAATATATTTAAGAACAACAATACAATTAACAGCAGTCATTATCTAAATAGTCAGCTGGAATTTCATCGGTGTTGTGATTTTGGATAAAGACAGTTCACCATGGGCAAAAGAAAATGAAGAAAGTTTAGTGGTGTGCTAGGTGGTTATGAGGGACATTAGCAGAGAGTGTGTATCAGGTTTAAACATTTGGATGTAAGCGCTGCTGGAGATGTCTTAGTGGCTCCACCTGGCATCATGGTTCGGTTTGCTGTCTCCTTCAGTTCCAGTGACTGCTGCTTAGGTAGAAGAAAATTAGAAAATCAAGTTTGGATCTCAGGGCCTCCTTGCAACTGGATCAATGAAATTCTACCTCCAAATATTCTGTGTTGCAACAACAGCTCAGATATATTTTAGTGCCCTGTACAGGTCCTGGTCATTGAAGGAATCTTGACTCTCATTGCTCCAACTTCTCCACAGTTGTAGTATTAGAAGTAGGGATTACATGTTTTGGTTTATTTGCTTTAGAAATGGGATTAATCTATTATTCTTCAATTCAATTTCTTTGTTCTATTTATCAATTCAAATTTATAGATTCAAATACCAAATGATAAAAATGTACTCTTATGGCTAGGTTTTAATATGAGAATGTTGACATTTGTCAGAGCTTGTGATCCCAGGAAATCATGATAGTTGAGAAATCCTGCCACCATTTTGTGTTTCTGGAAATGGCATATGGCAAAGTACCATTCTTCCTATTTGATTTAGATAAGACCTGTGGAAGACTCCCTGGTTTATCTATGACAAAGTCAGATACAGACCCTTCACATTCCAATTCTTTGTCTCATAAATATTTAGCTGAACTATTTGTCCCTATTGACCAATCTGAACAAAATATTCTCTGTGACTTGACCCAGCTTTCAGCTGGCTTCTGTCCTTCCTCCAGATCCGTGAACTTTGGACCACTTCTGATTTTAAGCAAGTATTGGGAGCTTAAAGAAGCATTGGAACATGGAGCAATCCCTATTTTCTGCTCAACTGTCCTGTCACACCATCTACTCATTCCATTCCCCCATACACTGTTCTTTCTATCTTTATTTGCTCTGCCTTTTCTGCCTGACCTTTGAGATACTCACAGATCTTATCATGGAAGCATTCTCCCTATTGCAATTGTCCATCTTCCCTATATTGCAGTCATCTTTTGGGATAATTCTCCCCTTACCTAATTCCAGATTTGTTTTTTATTTAATAAGTATGATGCCTTTTGTCCATTTCACTAACTATTCAAACCAAATGAACTTAATGCTTAAGAGCTAAAGGCATACAGTATGGCTTTTACATTTCAAAGAGACAATCTCAATATTTTTTTTTAGCAAGTCCTACCTCTAGAATCCTTTATGAACTCAGTGACATTTTCTAAACTTAAAATCAAGGGTAGTACTGGGTTTACCAAGACAGCCTTAATAATTCCCCCAGCTTCATTGAATGTGAGGCTTCTTCCTTACTCTAGACCCTGACATTCTCTTTTTTGGAGCATTTTTTTAGAAAACTAACAGCTGTAAATTCTTTCTATGAATACACACACACACACACACACACACACACACACACACACACACACCATCTTTTAATAACCTCTTGCCAGTATTAAATGTCTTTTAATTAATGTATTTCTCAGGGATCTAGAATCCATCCCTTTCAAAAATGTGACCATCAGAGAACAGAGCTCCTCTATCTCCTAGTCTCTGTGGGTAGGATGCTGTTTTGCCTGAGGATTTCTACCCCAGGCAAGTTCACTCTGGACTCAGTGAGACCAAGAATGACTGTAGAATGCTGTGGGTATATAAGGGCTCATACTTCAGCCTTATTCTCACAGTGGTAGGTTGAGTGCTGGAATCCCATCAGCCTCCATCTCTGCCTCTGGCTCAGCTGTGTCTCTGCTGCAGGCTCTGCCCTCACCTGTAGGCTCTGCTCTTAGCACAAGTGGAAGCTCTTTTTATAGCAATACCAGCAGTAATAGCTTATTGTCAACAGGTATATAAGCATGGGCCTGTGCAGTAGGCCAAGTATTATATCATTGCACATATAATGAGTAGATTAGATTAGGGTCAGGTGAGGATCCTGGCCATGGAACTTCCCTTTTCCCTACAGAAGCGAACTTCCATAGGTGCCAATTAGCAAACACAGACGGTTTAGTCACAGAGAAAAAGATTTACAAATTCAGAAATGATTCAGTGTTCTCTACACATCCCACTGACCATGCTTCCCCCACAGTGTACCCTCATACTTTTTCACTGGCTCACTCTGGTGCTTAAAAAATCTCCCACTTCTTATTTCAACAGAGTTAGAGTTCAGACTGCATTCTAATCTCTCTCCTCTATTGCAATAGCCTTGAATAGTCTCCCTTGCCTTTTTAACTTTCCCCCACACAACTTTTGCTTTAGCAAAAGTTCCTTAAATATTTAAAATAAAAAGAATTGAAACAGACATCACACAGAATCAGCCCTTCTTTTGGCTTTCACAGATAAACTACCCAAATGTAAACCTAGATTTCCTTATTTCCAATTAATTACATTCAGAGTTAAATATTACTGTATTAATTATACTTAGTCTTTGGCATATATTTTGGCATATTTTGGTATACTTAATAATATTTTTACTATTTATAAGAACTACAAGGATTATGGAAAACTAGAATATTTAAAAAACTGATCATATTACTCTAAAGCACAAAACATTAAAAATAAAATGTTTCCTTTTTTCTTTTCAGAATGTGCTTTTATCCTTTGTTTACTTGGCTTTATGTTAATTGTCTTTTTAGGGTCATCACAGGTATCTCAAGGTGAAGCCTACCCAACATGGGATAGACATTTACTGATGCATATACCCCTTTGCATGTACTTTGATCATAATCGTTCATTTCTTATATTATAATGATTATCTTGATTCTATTTTCCTTCAGGTGTTATCAATTGTCAAATCCTCCTCCATAACCTCCAAACAGGATTAAATGCTCTCATAATGCCCTGTATGCTGTCATCACATATGTTAGGACAGCTTATCCCCACACAAGGGCTAGAGATGGGTACAGAGGTGTTCGAATGCAGCCTGTAATGCACTCAGCAAGCTATGATCCATGGTGTTCTCTTGTGTTAGAGGAAGAAGAGATGTTGTTTCCTAAATTGCATGAAGGTGTCCAGGGATACTGATTTCCCTGCTTTATATGATTAATAATAATAATACTTATAAAACAGAATTATAATTTTCTGCCTTTTATTATCCCACTCCTGAATAAGAGCAGGGTCTTTGTGTCTTATTGATATCAGAATCCCAACATTTAAGACAGTACCTGCAATAGAAAATGCAAAATATATTTGTTTGGATAAATGAATGAATGAACATGATCTTTTAAGTGTAGCAATTCCCTTAGAAGGACATTTTAACTTTCCTTGAAGACTGAGTTTCATTGCTAGAAACAATGATAGCATTTCCTAATCCAATAATGCTCTTGGGCATATAAAATCTGCTATGTCTTCCTTTAATCATACTAAATGTACCAATTTTGGGCATGCAATTTCTGTGTCTATAGTTCTTCCTCATTTTCACTCGCCATCACACTGGCATGTCTCATGGTTATCAGTGTACCCACCTCTTGCAGCTTTAGTTAGTTCTCTCAGATTCTAATGTGCTACAGATTTGGAACCCACTAAATAAAACTGAGATCCGATGGAAGTGAGGACTTAAGGAATTTTTTCTACTATGGGTGAAGTGCAAGAGGTCTGGTGATATTCTGGTGTGACTTAGCGAGAGGAAGGCAGTTATCTTAGATTCCTTTTTAAAACTATTTTTCTTGGTTCTTTTTCCTTCTCCTCCTCCTCATTTTCTTCCTCATCATCTTCTTTTTCCCTCTCCTGGTTCATAACAGTATGGCTGTGAAATAGCTGAGTTGCAGATACGTGAATTTTTAAAGCTGCATGTCTACTTTGGTTGTGGAGTCAAACATGCTTCCTTAGCCATCCTCAGTACCAAGTAAGGCCACTTTCCAGTTATCCTCAACTAATACAAAACCACGGAAGGGTTACAATAGAAAGCAGCTCTAGATTATCTATTCAGTGATACAACTGCTATTTGGTCCTGAATTTATATTCCTACCATTTATTTTATAAGTGTTTTCAGATTCACTGCATTCAAACAAATTTATATTCTCCCTGACAATGCAGATGACCCCATATGACTCTATCTGTATTTCTGAGAGGGTTTTTCAATCTTCAATAGCTTTTATATTACCTTCAGGGAATCTTTTTATTGATATGTGCATGTACAGTATTACAAATGGGATTGCTCCTTCCTAATCCTTTGAAAGTTGTAGTCAATGAATATACATAATAACAAAATTGTAGGCATGGTTGCATCTTACTGAAACACACATATTTCAAATAAATGACACTGCTATATATGGCGGTGGTTGTAGGTTATAGTCTCCCTGAGTAGTCATCATTTTTACATTGAAATGTTTGCTCAGAGCTTATATTTGTTGAAGAATGAATTTCTGAAATTACTTTCATTTGTCTCTTTAAGAAGTAGTGCGTTGTCCAGAGAAACAAAAATGTTCAGTTATATGTGTTGGAAAATGCTGTGGTCTAATTGAAAGAACATGCATAGGTTATATAACTCTGACTCCAACTCTTACAATAGCTCTGTGACCTTCAGCATGTCACTTAATCTCCCTGATCTTCAGGGTTTTTTTTTTAATCTTTAGAATGGCTCTTACTTTATTTTATTTGCATAGGAACATTTTAGAGTTTCTATGAGAACTAAATGAGATGACCTTTTAAGAACTAACTACGTAGTGTACTTCCAACAATACTACTTTCCTTTTCTTTCCATATTAAAGGAATCTGTAAACTCTGATGCTAAAGAAACCTTATTTGCAAACAAATTAGCTTTCTCAATGGCTGTTGCTGAAGATGTTTTTAACTGGAGACTCAATTTACAGTCCTAAGCGATCTACAGCCTAAGGTTCAGAATTCCCAGTTGTATTATTTAACTTAGGTAACACTAGATAGCTGCTGTAACAAATCAACAATGAACTCTCAGCAGTTAAAGAAAATGGAAATTTATTTCTCACCTAGGTAATGTCAGTGGGAATAATGGGGAGTTCTGTGCTGTGCGGCCATCCATGACTCAGGCTAACGGAGGCTCTGCCATATTCTGTCTGTCTGGGGCTCTAAGCTCATCCTCAGGATCAATATCTAGTCAGAAGATGGGAATGCTAAAGTGAGTGAATGACACTTTTGAAGGTTATAAAGCCTAGAAGTGATATTGGAACTTATGCCCATTTACCACTGGCTTCACCCAAAAACGAAGGATAGGAAAGGTGGTCACAGCCTGGGAAGTCTGACAATGACTCCACTCCAAGGAAGGAGAGACTAAATGCCACTATTCACTTGGAAAAGCATTGGGACTTCTCAGGGAAAGCCTGAGTCTGCCCTGCCAAGTAGGAATGACTAGGTACCGTTCTTGAAGGAATACCATTCTGACCTAAGAGAACAGTGAGGAGTGTAACTGCAGTCAGTGAGAAGTCAGTATTGGTGAAAAGAAAGGATGAGTTTGAATCTCGCTGGTACAAATTGATTATACTTTTACTTACACCATTCAAACCTGAAAAGAATTAAAAAACATGTCCAGGTTCTTTAGGAAAGTGAGTTATAATTACAGTAGTAAATGAATGAAGCAAACACATGGATCTATAAATAAATACAACATGATGAAATATCTAGACAATTCCAGTAGCACCAAACAAACCTACATAGTAAAACAAAATCATCAATTAAATGGATAGCTCAGCTAATCAAATTTTATTTATAATTAGGTACTTTGTTGTTTTTGTAGCTTGGGTTTACAGTTATAAGGCTCAATAGTTTAAGTATTTGAATTGCTTAAAATAAATGATTATTTGTAGGTATGCTTATATTATATTCATAATTTTTATTGGTCACATGTCAGCAGATAAAAATTCCTTGACCTCAATAAGAGTACAATCCAAATGTTAATGATTAGCAAGAATCATTATGTTAATGTTTATATTCCTAGCCTGGATCTCTGATCTGAGCTTAAACAAGCTCCTTATCCAGTTCTTTCTTGGGTATGTGTATTCCAAACTCCACATACAATAACCAGCACAACCAAACTTCAAACTCTGTGCTGTGCTGGACTCCACACTCAACTCCCATTTCCAATCAATCCATACATCTTCTATAATATTTCAGGACACTCCTTCCCTTTGCAGCCACACTGTCCATTGTCCCATATCAAATTATCCTTATCTCTAAAACCAACTAACGTGGAACTTCCTTTCCTGCTTTCCGCTCTTGCTTTCTTTAAATCAGTATTTGTTATGACCAAATCATGTCATAGATATTGGGTCCAATTGGATTAATCATTAATCAGTGACCATGTCATATTCTACTATTTTTCTTAAAACTATTCAATGATCTCCAGTGTTTATAATATGAAATTCAATATTGTTAATAAGCCAGACAAAGATTTACATTCTAACATTTGCTTATCTCTCAACACTCATCTTTAGTTAATTAGCAGTAAGAACAATCATAATAGCTAGCCTCTACAAAATCCAGCCTGAACAAGTCTCTAAGTGTTTGAAACCGAACTTGAAAATGCTATACAATCTCTTGTGGAAGAAATATTTTATAGCATAATTATATCAGAAAAAAACGAGAAAGGACTGTATATTGCACAGGCAATAAAATACTGAAATGAAAGAAGAGCAGCTTTTTTTTTTACAGATTACAGTATGTGATATCATTTCACTTTCATTTTGAACAGAGGATATGGAGAAATATAAGAGTAAGAAGGATAGTAAGCAAATTTGATGTACAAAGTAGTGTAAAGGGGTTCAGAACATGTCACTCCAAAATATGCCACTTTATCATATTGGTTATTTTCACCTGAAGGCACTTGAAAAATCACAGATGCAGGAAGGTCCTTTCTGACCTCTCCTTACTCCCTAAAAGCATGTCATAAATTTTTTCATGACAAAGGTTCCTTTCTTTCAGCAGAAAGAGAAGAAATGTTCTTGTCACCAGAGCTAGGAATTGACACCAAAATGGATCTGTACAAACAAAACTACTAAAATAACATTCATCTTCCATTAGTTTCCCCCATGTATTTCCTGGTCACTGTCCCACAATTTACTGCCCCTAGTCCAAGCCCCTTTGTTTTGTTACACACCCACATTAATCATTCTTTGTTTTAAAGTATATATAAGCTTTTAAAACTAACGGCTTCTTCAGGTCTTTATTTTCCTTTTGAAGACTCTTGTATGCATGTAAAAATATTAAATAAAATCTGTATGCTTTTCTCCTGTTAATCTGTCCTACGTCAGCTTAATCCTTAGACCCAGTCAGGAACTAAGAAGCATAGAAGGCAGATTTCCCTCCCCTATTGGACATATCAGTGAACAGCATTGAAAAAGGCAAACTCTGAAACTCAGGAATATATGACTGTGTTGGCTGCGTTAATGTAGATGACACATTAATTTCTAAGAGGTGCATAGATAATGGGGTCCTGAATTTGTAGGAAGAGAGGCCTTATCCTCTTTTGGGTCTTCTCCCTGAAATGGTCCCATTGCTGCATCAGCAGGAAGGCAGTGAGGGCCGTTGTCACCACATTCGCTTCTAGTACATCGGCCATGAGCTGAGAGCTTCTTCACCTGTCGCTGATCATATTCATCTAACTTTGTGATACTGAAATTCTGGGAGTATCCTTAATTTTTAAAAATGCATCTGAAAAAAGAGAAAACATGGTTGGCAAGATGAAGCCCAAGTGCAGAAAGATAATATTTATGAACATTTTAAACTGTTTCAAAGCATGATACAAATTAGCATCATCCATAGGACCATCTCATTATTCTTATCTCAGAATTAACTGCTTCCTTAAATAAAGAACTACAAAGCAAAGCATTATATGTTTCTGATATTATGAACAGAATAAAAATAATATTCCTACCTCTCTTTCCTCACTGTGGAATGGTAGCCATTTGGTAGCCATAAAATAGACAGTAGTGTAAAAGTAGAGTTAAGTGATTTCTTTGAATGCAGTAGCATTGCTAATTTCCCAAATTGTTTCCAGGTATCCTTTGCCATATTGAGAAAACATATTTTAAGAGAGAGAGAAAGAGTGAAACAGATGGATCATAGATTAAAGATATAATTTCAATATAGGAATAAAAGTTAGAAAAACTTAACTATCTGTAACAATACAGAGACTGTTATTGCCTTACTTGAAAAGTATTGAATCCATTTGCAATTCAGAAAATATTTCAAAGTATAATAGGAATCTGGAGGGAATTTGGGAGAATCTGCAATAAATTATGCTTATACGAGCAAGATTTAATTAGAGAATTTTATCTAAACTCTCTTGGAGTTTCGCCAGTCAGTCATTAGGTTTTTATCCCTGCCTGGCAGCCATCCTGAAATGCGGCCTTTGATCTCCTCTAAGATGCAGGGTGACATTCTAAACCTGGAATAGTAAAGTAAGCAGCAAAAATTTCAAGCACATTTAAAAAATTTCAACAACTTTGTGAATTTCTCCAAGTAGTTACCAGTCATCAAGAACACTAACTTTTAACCTTTTTTGTACTAAAACCCATCCTTACGTTATCATCCTATTTCTAGCAAAAGTATCATCACACCTTGCTAAAATAGGTCTCATTTCTGTTTTGTATTGAACTCTTCATAGGATCCCCATTACAGGAAGAACTCAAGAAAATAAGATCTTTCTCTTATGTGTCTTGCAAGAATTTTATGTCCCCATCCCAGAACTATTACATTATAGTCCTTACAGATGACCCAAGAATCTTCAGTTTCTACAAATTCTCCTGACTTTTCTACATTCCTATGGAGACTTATCTATTTTTATTTGAGTCTCACACACTGTATCAATTATATTGCAGTGTTTGTTTACAAAACAACTATACATTTACTCACTAGTAGACTATGAGATATTTGAGGAAATAATTAATTTATGAATATTTGAAATACAGCAAACCCAGTGTGTGATAAGAAATATATGCCTGCTAAAAGACAGAATGAACGTACACAAATATAAATGTGTAAAAAATGACTAAAAAAAATTGGTTTGAGTAGTACAGCATATAAAATATTGCAGAAGTGGCTATAAGAATGACATATAAATGTCATTATAAGCAAAGACCATTATATTGTATTTGAAAATCTATATTGAGATAACAGTGGGAAATATGCTTAGAATGATGGAGAGTTAAGTGATAATGGGAAGACCTTTGAATGAATTCCAAGAGAATTTTAATTTTAACCTATGCAGAAAGAAACTATTTGCTGAGGGATAAATAATAGGTTGATAATAGTGTTATAGAAAAAAGAAAAATGAGTGTGGCAAAATTTATCTCACATGATAGTGTGGTATAAGTTGGACACTGAAGGAAAGTCAGGAGTAAGAAAATGCAGGAAACTGATATCATCAATTTGAGTGTTGTTTATTCTATATATGAATTTGTATTTGTAAATTTTACATAAACAAAATGCAAATATATCTTTAAGAGCTAAATAAGCCACAAAAATGAAAGATTTACTTATATTTTTAAATAAATAACCACTCTTTGTTAGAAAACTACTCTTACCTTAATAGCAAGAGCTGATAATAGCATTCAGATCAAGGACAAAATTACATTATGATGTATTTCTTAACTCTTGGGGACAAAAAATATATACAATAAGAGAACTTCAAGCAAAATACATCAATTTTTAAAGAATTAAAAGAAAAATTCCACTTAATTTGTGGACTTAAAGAAACTATAGAGGGGAACATGAAGGATTAGAAATAATTTTAACTTAGAATCATGTTTTCTCATTTCACTTATGTATAATAATTTTGAAAACATTAGAAAATTCAAAAATGGGTTTTCTATAGGAAGAAGTAATTACCTATACCTTTGAGGAGCAAGCAGTGAAGATAAGGTTTTATTTATTTTTGTTAGATTGATAAACTCAAAAATTGTCTAATTATATTTTCTAGCAAGAATATGAAGGGATTGCATCTTTTGTTTATATCCTAAGAATTATAAAATGAATATTTAAATACATGAAAGGAGTTAAATTCATAGAGACTAAAACTGTAAATTAAAAAGAAGGTGGAAAAATTAAATAAGGATGTCCTAGAGATGATAGGAGCAGATAATTGCAGAAGTAAAATGATGAGTTTCAGTATGTAGAAGAAATTTTTCTTTCTTTTATATGAAAGGAATAGGCCTTTTAAATAGCATTGTGTGTGTGCTTCATTGATATGAATGGATAACTCATCATGTGATAATAAAATAAGTGATAGACCAGGAGAAAAGATAAGAGTTAAGAGACAGGAGTACTTTGAAAATATTTTGGAAATGGACATAATATCCTGATTTGAAATGTTGGATATGAAACAGATTTAGATGAATATTGGGACTTGTGTTGTTCCACTGTAACTGACTAAAGTGGAAAGAATCATGAGTTGAGGTTAAAGAGGTAAGAAGCCAAGAGATTAATGGTACAGCATCATTTATCAAGTTATAGAAATTATAAATTCCTGTAGGCACCTATCTTTTTATCCTTTTAACCTATTTTGGCAAATAGAATATTCTATCAGAGCTGAAAATTACCTTAAATATCATTTCATCTGCCATCCATACCAATTAGATGGGCCTCCCATTCATAAGATTTTCCCAGAGGTCAGGCTTTGCAAATTTCCTGTCCAAGTGGGCATAACTAATTGATCAAGGGCTAGAGATCTCTGACTCAAGGGAGCCAGGGCCAACCTCTTGAGAACATAAGTCTTCAATAATGGAACACAAAGTTTCAGTCACTATAAGACACTGGAAAAAAAAAAGTTAATGACAATACTTGGAAAGTGTGATCACTGGCTGATAAAGCCAGAGTGTTTGTTAATTGTAGCCAACTAATAATCATTTATATTTGATGCTAAGAATAAAATATGAAGAGATTTACCCAATGTCACACATTGAATGGATGACAAAGCTAGGAGCTTACAATGTAAAACGGCCATTGGAAATTATTAGAAATCATTTTACATAAGTGATTTTAGGAAAGTGCTAAGAGCAACTGGACTAGAGTTGCTTCTTTGATTTTTACTATTTTGCGGAACCTTAAATAATTCATCCATACTTGGTGTCTCCTTGGGAGTCCTTAGACCAATTGGAATAACTACAATTCATTGAACCAGAACACCCATAAAAATGTGTACTCAATATTGATAACAACATTTATGTATTATTATTCATTATGTGAGGGAACAGATACTTCAATAATCATAATGGAAACAAAATATATAAAAGCTTATATGGAAGAGAAGTAGCATTGATTTATGGGTTTATTTTACAATGAAAAATAGATTGCTTACTATGCTTTAACAGTATCTGACTTTAAGCTTCTATGTTTTCCTTTGCACATTTCTTAGCATTCTGGAAATTCATTTATCAGCATTAAAAATTCATTTATCAGTTTTAGAAGGATAAATATCACCCACTGAAAACAATGTTTATATCTTTAGTTTGTGTTGTATATACTTACCTTTTAAATAATGTATCTCTTGAAAAATATGTATATTTGAGAAATGTATGTAAATATGTTTAGTCCCATTCTTTCTATTTATCTAAGATCTTGCATTATGATGAGAAAAGTGGAAATCCTATCTATTCTTGAAGCTTCCAGCATGGAAATAGTTGCCATCAGTAGAAAGTGTACCATACTGTTCTGTGGACTGCTGACACACACAGCTGGCTGCTTGTTACAAGGATATTTATAGATCTTTTGGAGCAGAAGCTTCCTTAGATGAACTCATCAAGCTAAATTTTCAACTATAAAGGTGTTTACACTGTGTCATGCAGTGTGGAGAATACAAGGTAGCAGTGAAAGATTTGTTAAGAGGATTATCTATGAGTCAGAATTCTGAGCACATAAAATGGGTACAAAATGAAATTCTGAGACATAGAATGGTGTTGGTAGGATTAAGACCAAAGAAAATAAAAACCCAAAATTAGAAGGAAAATTACATGAAGAAAAGTCTGTTACTTCAGAGATGTGATATAAGATTTTCTCTTTGAGGAAACACCCAGAGCATTTCTATCTGAAGTATACAGCCTAGTGCTTGAATCAATGGGCTCTGAAGTAAAACAGCCAGTTTGAATTATGTCTCATGGGTAACCTGATTAACTTGCTCATGCCTCAGAGTGTTGTAAGAATCAAACGAAGTAATATGAGCAAATGTGTTGGCATATATAAACAATAAATGTTAACCATTGTTATTGCTATTTTTATTATTAGCTGTCTCATCTTGTTTTCAGTAGGACATCTCTGGGTGGAGCGTCAGTAAAGAATGTGACTTTTCAGTTATAATCTTTCTCAATTAAAATAGTTGACAGTGATATTTCTACCTATTTTCACACACTTAGTATTTTTCATGAGGAAATGGAAAGAACAGCAGACTAGAAAACTGAATGAAAGCTTTCCATCTAAACTGAATGGCCAACCTTGGACTTTAAGTCTGTTATTTTTTTTTATTATATTCAAGAGCCACAAAATTGACAAGATTTGGATGCTTCAGGTTAACCTCTTATGGAAAGTTTCTCAGATAAACCAGATAGTGAATTGCTTTTCAAGAATCTCAGGGAGCTTCTTCCTGTCAGGAACACTTAAACTACAGCCTGTAATTGAATGATGACATACAACTGGTGATAGCTAAGTGACAAAAACATTGGGACATATAAGTTGTTAACATAGTCTTTATTCTAAGAACCTCATTTTATAACATTATCTAAAAACCTCTGAAAAAAATCATTTTGTTGTCTCTAAACAGAAAGAGTACTTTTTGTCCCACTACAGCCTGAAATTCTTGAACTAATATTCCATAGACTCTTTTTTTGTCCCGCATGACTATGGAGGTAAACAATACAGGAAAACAAAGGGGTGTGGGGAGCAGATGCATATTTAAAAGTAATATGGATGAAATGATCAGATGAGTATAATTATATGGTATTGCAATCTTCCTGCATAGAATGGCCCTTGATTGAAATGAGTGCTATGGCTGTTGAATTTGTCAGACTATCGTCACCAGCACTGAACACTAAATTTAGCAGTGTTTGGTTGTATTTTCTTGGAGAGTCTCTTTAAGTTTACTTTTTGTTTTTCTTTCCCTGCTTGTCTTGTTTTGATATTCTTAACCACAACTCTTACTTCCAGTTTCTAGTTTATTAGTGCTAAGGTACAATTATGTTAATTGTCCTAGTTTGCATGTATTGATCTCCTTTATAATGAATTTGCTGAGCCAAAAGAGAAACCTAGTATCAGGAATATCAATTTCTATGAAGCACATTCATGTGAGGGTGTCTTTATTAGCATCCTCCAGCCTACAGCATTTTGATAACAATTGATCATTGCATCTCCGTAAGATTTTTCTTATTTATCATCCCAAAATAGATCAAAACTCTTCTCAGATGTTGTAATTGTTGTTTATTTGGTTTTCATCTATATGCTCTAAGAATTCACTTCTCTAAGGTCCATCAACCAATTCATCTACAATGTTGTATTAAACTTTTCAGTGTTTATAGTCTCCTCACTTTTCCTTATGTACTGAAGACATAATCAGTTATGAAAGTTTTGAATTTGTACTACAATACAAAGTTTGGGAAAACCTATTTTCCAAACTGGTAGGGAAAAAAAAAAATTAAGAGTTGCTCTTATTTATTGGTAAATGGTATGAGTAAGAAACAGTAAACAATGAATTAAAAGGCATATTTAATAAGCTTACCATAGATACTGAGCTCCTAGTTTGCATGGTTTTTTTAAATGCCAATTAGTTGGAAAATAAAATGAGACTTGAATCAATAAACTCCATGTATTCTTAAGAGACCTATGATAAAGGGACACAAATACCTTCTCTATAAAATAGCCTTATTACAGAATATTATCTAATTTATGAGGCTACCAAAACCTGAAAAAAAAAAAAGATTTCATGTGGAGCTCCTAAAAGGAAAAATGACTTTTGGATGAATGATGCAGTCAGCCTGGGGACCCCAGATAAAAAAGAATCAGAGAAATAAATACCTCAAGCCTCCTCTTTTCCTGCCCTCCTACTTCCTTCTGTGCATTTCATTTTAAGGATTCAATGAATAAGGGGTACACAATTGATTCTTTTAATAGAGGCTTTACAGGTAAGGCTTTTGGGATCAAGAGAACAGTAGGGAAGGGTGAAAATGAACCTAAAGAACAAATAAAACTTACCTTGTACCCTCTGGCCCAATACCCCAGTGGCATCAATAAAGAAAGTGCCCCAAGAATATCACCAACTTCTATTCTGCCCAATGTCTCTGAGACTTACAATTTTACTATTGAAACTCTGTTCTTGACTTTTCCACCACTGCTAAGTTCCATACTGTTCGCCCTCTTTTAGATTCCATAGTAGATTATACAGGAGAATTTCCAGTGGCTGTAATGGAGTCATAATCTGGCTTTATTTCCTTTGCTGCCCAATGAGTCAATTACCACAGCCACTCTCTACCCTAATTTCACTCCACTGGATGGCTACTTCATGTATAAGCATTGACAGTGATCAGTATTCTTGTTCCACTACCACTGCCTCTTGTTATTTCTGCTTCTGTCATCACCGGGTTACCATTTCAGTACTCACACTCCAGTGCCATCTGGAATGACCGCAAGAGTTCCTGTGCAGAAAACAGCTCCTTCCTACTATCTCTGCTTCTGGTATTGATAATTCTTATTTCATTTCCCTCCACCGTTGCCTTTACATTTTTTAAATCTCTAACAATGATGACAGCTGAGGACAATATTTCTTGAAGTCACTGTCACTACTCCCCATACTGAAATCTACCAAGCTCATGGCTTGAATGACTATTAAAATTAAGTCAGGGAGTCTTTTCAGGAAACTTTTCCAGACTGGCTCTTCTCCGGTTAATGGCTATAATTCCTTCTCCTGTTTTAAACTTCCATGCAATTTGATTCATTAAGTATCAATTAAGGGTTTGTATGGTATCTGTTCTAGGCAAGGGTATGACTGTCAACAGGATAAACACATTCCACGTCCTCTTAGACATTATAGGTTAGTGAGTGATACGGACAGGTGCACACTTGTTATGGACTGAATCATGCCCCCATGAAAATTGTTATGCTGCAGCTCTAACCTGCAATGTGAGTACATTTAGAGATAGGGTCTTCAAGGAGGTAATTAAGATTAAATGAGTTCATAAGACTGTGCCCTAAACCAATAGGACTGATGTCCTTATAAAAAGAGGAAGAGGCACTAGGACCATGCATACACAGAGGAAAGGATATGGAGAGAAAGTGGGCATTTGTAAGCTGGGAAGAAAGGTTTCACCAGAAACCAGTCTTGCCGGCACCTTGATCTTGGACTTCTAGCCTCCAGAAAATTAATTTCTGTTCTTTGAGCCAATTAACCTGTACTATTTTGTTATGGCAGCCCAGGCAGAGCATCACAGATGTTGGTACCAAGAAGTGGGATGCTGCTATAACAAATATCTATAAATGTGGAAATGGCTTTGGAACTGGCTGATGGCAGAGTCTGGAAGAGCTCTTAGGGATATTTTACAGAAAGCCTAGATTGCTTTGAAAAGACTGTTGATAGAAAAAATTGTTAAAGATGTTTCTGGGTGAGATCTCAGACAGATATGAGGAACATGTTACTGGAAACTGGAAAAAAGATGATCCTTGTTATAAAGTGTCAAGGAATGTGGTTCTGTGTCTGGTGTTTTGTGGAAGGTAAAACTTGTGAGTGGTCACCTTGGATACTTAGCAGAGGAAATTTCTAAGCAAAGTGTTGGAGGTGCAGCCTGGCTCCTCCTTACTATTCATAGCAAAATGCAAGAAAGAGATAAATTGAAGGAATTATTAAGCAGAAAGGAATCATAAAAATGTGGTAAGTTCTGACTCATCCATATTGCGAACAGTTAGAAAGCATGTTCTTCAGAGAATATCAACGCTTGGCTAGACAGTATGTAAGAGATTACCCATTGATTTAATCAGCCATTGGTTTAATCAGTCATTATAGCTGAAGTCAGGAATAGAGGTAGGATTATACAAGTAGAGACACAGTCAATTTGGATTAAAGGACACAGAGATAAGGGGATAAAAAGAAGTCTTTTGGAGTTTTGAGATTCTACTGAACTGGACAATAGAGGTATTTGGCTGCAAACATGTATTATCCTTCAAAATATCTCTCCAGAACAAGAAAAAGGAAGAATGACTCCAAGAATCTTCAGGCACTGACAGAGCTGCTGTGGCTAGCACTGGTCTGCCCCTCGCCCACAGGACTGGGGGCAAAGAGGTCTCCTCCCCAGATCCAGAGAGGGGCCTCGTCCTTGATTAGAATAGGGCAGGCTGCCCTCACCAAGGAATTCAGGGGCGAGGCTGTACCCATGACTCAGGGCCCACCCATGTGGATCTGGGAGGCAGAGCATCTAGCCAAACAGGAAGATTCCTGATTCATAAAACCTAGTGGAATTTGCCTTGGTAGGTCTGAGATTTGCTTGGGGCCTTTCACTCCTTTCTTCCTTCCAATTTCTCCCTTTTGGAGTGAGTGGCTATACTATGCTTGTCTCACCATTATATATTAAAAGCAAATACCTCACCTAGTGTCA
This sequence comes from Smutsia gigantea, assembly GCA_032199065.1. Classification (NCBI taxonomy): domain Eukaryota; kingdom Metazoa; phylum Chordata; class Mammalia; order Pholidota; family Manidae; genus Smutsia; species Smutsia gigantea. The sequence goes on from JAVSCE010020574.1 coordinate 195,484, forward strand.
CAGGAGCACGGCTGAAGAGGAATTATGACTCAAGATGAATCACATCTTGAATCTCACCCATACCTATTTAGATGATATTTAGATGAAACTTCAGTCTTGGAGTTGATCCTGCAATAGGTTAAGACTTTGTAGGCTGTTGGGATGGAGTAATTGTATTTTGCATGCAAGAAGGACATGAATTGGGGGAACAAGGGGGTAATGCTACAGGCTGAATTTGTCCCTTGCTCCCAAAATAAATATGGTGAAGCCCTAACCCCTAATGTGACTTTATTTGGTGATAGGGCCTTCAGATAAGGGTGGGGCTCTATTCCAATAGGACTGATGTCCTTATAAGAAGAGGAAGAAACCCAGCAGTACATGAGCACAGAGAAAAGGCCTTGTGAAGACACAGCTTTCTGAAGGCCAGGAAGAAAGGTCTCACCAAAACTTACTTTGTGGCACCTTGACCTTGCACTTTTAGCCTCCAAAATTACGAGAAAAAAAAATTCTGTTATTTAAGCCACCCAGTGTGCGGTATTCTGCTATGAAAGCCTGAACAGACTAATTCAACATACAATTAAAAAAATAAAAAATATGATCAATGCTAGTGAAAGAAATGGAAATATAGCACACAATAGAAGGACTATGGGACAAAACTCAGACTTGGCAGATCAAAATATGCTTCTTATAGTAAATTTACTATGAGATGAATTGTAGAAATTTTCCAGGTAAAACGATAGTGAAGAAGGGGGTATAGAAAACATGGTAAGTAGTTAGAAGTTGGGGATGCTTCCTAGCAAACATATATGGACAATCCTAGCACTAGACAGACCATGCCGCTGTGGAGAAATGGAAGTGATTCAATTCAAATATGGGAATGGTCTAGAATTTAGGATTGGTGTCTGTCAAGAGAAAAATCTGCATTGATTAGGAGATGTCACATCATTGTAGGTGTAAACTCTAATATATTGATAATTACTTTAAATGTTCATGGTGACTCTAAATAAAAAACAGATTGTTAGAATGGATAAAAGAATAAGATGCAATGAAATGCTGCCTATAAAACAAGTCCTTTAAATAAAAAGACAGGTTAAAAGTAAAAGTTGGGAAATATGTATTATGCAAACACTAGTGATAAGAAAGCTGAAGTGGCTATATTAATATCAGACAGAATAGAATACAGAACAAGAAGTATTACCAGAAATAAAGAGGGACATTTCTTAAGGCTAAAAGACCCTATTCATCAAGAGTACCTAACCATCTTAAATATTTATATACCTAACAACCATTTTAGAATATGTGAAACAAGAAATCATAGGCCTAAAGAGATAAATGAACAAATTCACAACTACGGTTTTTGAGATTTTACTTTTTTTTTTTTCAGAAGCTGAAAGCATAGGTGGGCAGAAAATCAATACAGTTATAGACCTGAATGTCACATTCAACCAACTTAACCTAATTGACATTTATATAACACTACACCCAGCAATGACAGGATATACATTCTTTCCCAGTGAACATGGAACATTATGAAGATGGGCCATAAAACAAATCTCCATGAATTTAAAAAGATTGGCATCATATAGAGCCTATTTTCTAACCAAAATGGAATTAGATTTCAAAACAATAAAAACAAGATATCGGGAAAATCCTCAGATATTGGAAAATAAACAATTGCACTACTACTTACTCAAGATGATTACCTCTCATCTCTCTGAACTGATTTAGGCATTCAACACGAGCACAATAAAAACAAGATTTTAAAATTAATATGGAAATTCAAGCATTTGGCTGGTTTAGAACAGCCAAAACACTTTTAGTGCAATTTCAAGATTTAATTCAGAGCTGTGATAATCCATACAGGGTACTGGTGTAAGAGCAGACTCATAAACCAATACACACACCAACAGAGTAAACTAGACAAGGAGAAAATGATGTATGTGTTTGTATATGCATTTGACAGCGTCAGAGAAATTCAACATGGAATATGATAGTTTCCTTAAATGATGGAAAAACATGATATCCATAGGTGAAAATGAATTTCAAAGCTTACTTCACCCAGTGCACAAAAGTCATTTTGAAATGGTTGGTCGGCCTAAATGGAAAGCTCGAACACGTATGTCACCTAAAAAAATGTAAGAGAAAATTGTTGCTGTATTGTTTTAAGCAAAGAATTTTCAGGCTAGGACTAAACATAGTTTTTTTTTTAATTGTGAATTATAAAAAAACTTCTGTTCTTCGAAGACACCAATAAAAATGAATAAGCAAACCGTACATTGGGAGAAAATGTTTCTATTTGACATTTTTACCCAAAATATGTAAAGATGTCTTAAAACTCAATAAGAAGATAAATTATCCATTTAAAAATGGGCAAAATGTTTGGACACTTGACAAAAGAAGATGGCCAATAAGCACATGAAAAGATGCTCGCCAGCATAACTTTGTAGGGAAATAAAATTAAAAATACAATGAGATACTATTACACATCCGTAATACCAAGTATTGGTGAGGATGGGTAGCACCTGAAACTCTCATAATATTGTTGATGGGAGTGTAAAATGGTACAAGCATTTGGAAAAGTAATTTGGCATTCCCTTATAAGATTAAAGATGACTATATGACTCCAGAGAAAATTACTATATGTATTATTAAATTTACCTAAGAGAAATAAAACCGCAAGTCACACAATGCCTTTGCGTAAGTACTTAGAGCAGCTCTGTTCATAAAAACATCAAACTGGAAACAGGGTGTTCATTGACAAATGAACAGATAAATAGATTGTGTATATCTGTATAATAGAATACTACCCAGAAATAAAAACAAACTATTTATACACAGAAAAGCATTGATGAATCTCTGTAATATTATACTGAACAAAAGAAACCAGAGCCAAAAGAGTCCTGTGGCTGTTAAAATACATCTACAAAATCTTCTCAGCACTCTTATCAATATGTGCGGTCTAATTCCGGCCAATAGCGGGCATTAACCACCGATTTGTGAGTAGGACAACATTCTGCCCCGTCTGCTCTTGTGGAAGGAGAACCTGTCACTGCCACGGCTGTGCTAGGTGTGCTCTGGTCTGGGCCCATCACGGTATCTCCTTTACGCCACCATGAATTTTTCAGAGTTGTCTTTCAGTCAGTGTGACCGGCCTTCCTGATTTGCCTGAGACTGGAGGGTTCTCCTGGATGTGGGGTTTTCAGTGCTAAAGCCATCAAAATTCTTGGCAGACTGAGATATTCAGTCACCCTAATCCATTTAAACTGGAAATTTACCATTCAGAGTCATGGTTCTGGATTACCTGCATGAGGTCATTCCAGAAACTGTACCTGATTAAACTTTATTTCCTATTCCTCAGTAGGGTCTGTAGTACTGCTTTCCCAATTCACATTTTTTTCTACATGGTTGTGGTTATGCTGATTACCTTTTCCAAGCCACTGCTGGCCACGCATCCTCACTATTTACCAATTCTGACTCTGGGAAGTGTTACTTCTTGTTCAGAGTGACTAAGTGGCCCTTCACCGGGTACCACTGTAGTAGCTCATGCTCCTACCTTGGCTGAGAACCTAGTCATTTCAGACTCAGGTCTGAAATGCCACTGTGTCAGTCCTTTGTGTCCCCTTGTGTCGCCCCTGCTATCATAAATACCAGTATCCCACCAAGGCCCCCCTCCTTGGTTTGGTTCACTTTCCCGACCACCTCCCCACCGCAGGAGCTCTCAGATCTGCTTGGTAACTCCATGACTGCTTTCCCCTGGGTCCTGTCTTCCCCACAACTTAGTTTTTAATGTGCCCTAAAGGTGCCAAAACAATGTTACCCTTGTTCTTTCCATTCCATTCACCCTGCAAGAACATGATTCACTGGACTCTGCTGAGGAGTGTGTTTGAGCTTTTCTGGGGAGCTCTAAAATGCTGCTATTTTCCTTCAGATGTCTCTTGTTGATGTTGCTACATGATACATGGTTTTCTGGTCCAAAACTCTGTCTTGTCGTTTGCCTCCCATCTTCTACTGAAGTTTATACATGTTTCAAACCATACTAAACTAAATTTCAACATAAAAATGACACCTTTCAGAATAGTTTCTTAATTTAAGAAGTTGTTTTAATAGAAAAGTTAATGTTTAAATCAGACTATCATAAAAATTATAAACACAATCCAATATTAACATTTATTGAATATTATGTAGCAGGCAGAGTATTATGTGTGTGTGTGTATACTCACATAGTTCACATATATATACACTATATACATACAGGCATGCATTATCTCTTATAGATTTTAGTATTACATTATTAGTAAACTACTAGTGTTACCTACATTTTATAGCTGGGATAACTGAGGGGAAAAATTGAAGTAAGGAATGTGAGTTTGCACTCTGGTTCCACCACCAACACATTACAAACTTGATCTCTGCTTAAAATTTCTCTTTTCCTCCCTTCCGTACTTACTTTAGTCAAAATCTGTGCCAAATTTACTTACTCAAAGACCACATTTTTGCACATTATCCAGGAGGTGAGGGAGTGAAATGTTAAAAGTATTTAACAGCAAGTGAGCTGATTTTGAATTCCTGCTCTTTCACTAACTAGCTATGGAACATTGGGAAAACAGTACATTTGTAGGGCTCAAGGACCTTCATCAATAAAATAGAATTGACTTGAAATTTTGTATAGATTAAATAATTACATTTATATATTTTATAAATATACACACATACACATATTTATATACTCATAGGTGTGTGTGTATCTCAGTACTATTTGAAACTGCAGACCAGCCCATAAGAATGAGAAGTATTTTAATACTAACCTATATGCAGTTTTGTCAATTGATTATACATCGTCAATTTCTTTAGAACTTTTAGAAAAAATTTAATTGCATTCCTCTAACTTAATTGCATGACTCAATGACTCATATAATTTAATAAATTGTAAATTTTAGAAAACATTTATTGGAGATCTCATTTTAATAGTTTGAAATTTTCTTAACTCTGCTATGTGTAAGACACAATAAGAGATATAACTATATAAATGACTCAGACGTAATCCTTAAAATTCTATAAACTTGTATAGTGTCACACTTCTTATGGTTTTATTTTTTACCAGATATGGGTCTTAAAATTAATACATAAGGAAGTTGAAGCACAGAGAGATTAAGTAATTTTCATAAATTCACACTGCAGTTAAGGGGTAAAAACTTGACTTCATATTCAGGCAGTTCAGTTCCAGAGCCCTCTGTTTCTTCAGGAATAATTGCAGGGTCTTAATTTGCTGGCCCCAGTTTAACCTTCTAAGAGTGGGCTGATGCATCAGATGAAGGGATATTCTTATACCCCTAGGGAGGATGAACCCAGAACTGTTCAGAGAAACACGTTTAGGATCTCCACCTTGGAACTGGCTGGTGATGGAGCCCTCTGACCTAAGTCTCTTGCACCCTACCAGCTCAAACAGAGGCTTGTCCCTGGGAAACACCAAAATATAACCTGAAACTAACTTGCTAACTCTACTCCCATAATCACAATGCATATTATTATTTTCTGTTGTATTTAAATTATTTTATTAGAATTAAATTTAGTTAGAGCTCAATTCATGTTATAATTCCCATCATCATCTAACACCGGTGATAATGAAGTTTTTAACCATAAGGCATGACATAAGAGAACATCATCTTTGTTAGTAGAGAACTTACTGGAACTTCAACAAAAGCAAAAATTGCTAACATTACTATAAAGATTTAAAACTCAAACTATTGTTCCTCATTTATCTATTTCTTTCATTCTAAAAGTTACATTTTTATCTATGGGGTCATTTAAGATGGCAGAACTAATTTAATCATGGCCTAGGACATATACGGAAACAAAATGTTTCCTGGAAGCAAAATGTTATGTGATTCCAATAAAAGGTATGTGAGGAAACTTTTATATTTCAAATTGGGAAGAAAGAATATTCACTATGAGGTCTGTAGAGAGGCAGCTTCCAAGCGATGCTCTTGAGTCTTGAGAAATTAAATCTCAAAATATTTCACTGTTAAATGTATTTCAATGTGTTTCATTTATTTGTTAATAATAATGAAAAAAAGTTGAGGTTATTTAGGGTATAATTTCTGTATTATAGGACTGAGACAGAGAACACTTTTATTTATATAAGCAAGTTGGTATGAACTCGTTTAGATACGTGTACAAAGGAAAGGTTAAGTTATCTTCACCCAGGTCATTGTAATATTTGAAAACCTTAAAAATAAAAAATGCACTGGAGTTTGTTAAACTATTGAGAGTGGTATTGTACATTCAGACTTGAAGCCAACCTAAAAGATGTGGCTGTGGTAGCACAAAAGTAGAGTTTAAACCCAGACAATAGTCTAGGGAATGACAAGTAGCTTGCCTAAGAGACTCAGCTTAAGAAAAATTAAGTTGATGTTTTAATAAATTAATTAATAACCCTCTTATGTAAGAAAGGGCTCCAGACTTCAGAATATATATGCTCAGACTTCTTTCTTGAATTCTAAACTTTCCCATGTACATATCAAATCAGTCACAAATTTCTATTAACAGTATTTTTGCAATATAGTTTGATTATCTGGTTTCCATCCTATTCACTTCCATTAAATGCTTCTGAGATATTCTGATGAGAGAGAAAGGAATGGGAGAAATTTTAAATCATCATGACAGGTGAGTGAATTTCTTTGAGAATGTCTACCTTGTCATATCAGTACACAGTGCTTCAACTTCTTAGTTATAGTGAGAGCCAACTTCCCTACAGTCAGGGTTTAACCCAACTTCAACCATATTTTTTAGAATTTGTGTGCTCATACAGTTTCTTTCATTGAAAAAGTGGTGAAGTACCATGGCTGTCTAGTTCCCTCCTACAGTAAAATACGGGAGATGCCACAGAAAGACTGGTATAAATTGGGGAATAATTTTATATTCATTTTCATATTTCCTTCCTGCCTTACCATTGGTTCGTAGATCATTGCCTTGCCAGTCACCACTGAAAGGTTAAAAAAAAAAAAAGGCTTTACTGCTCAGAGCCAGCAGGGGACACTAATAATCAGCTGGAAAGAGATCAGACAGGTGCAACGAATTCCTGCCTTAGCTGCCCATTCACAGCGTATGTGATTGGTGAACACAAACAAGAATTATAGGTCTTAGGAAAAGGAAACATCCAGGAAGGAGAAATATGAATGTTCCATCAATGAACAAGTTTTCTAAGCTCAATATGGGTGACACGCTGTGGCCTAAAGTCTGCCACCACCTCTTTTCCCTCACCATTAAGAACACCATCCAAGGCAACTATGAGTTCACAGAAAACATAAGAAATTACTGAAGGAGCATGTAAAAGGCTGTAAAGAAAACTATTAACAAGAACTCTATAACAGATGAAGCTATGAATGAACCATGCAGTAGTTAAAATAATTATACCATATCTTACAGTTTTTCCAGTCAACATATGGAGTTGGTCAATTTTCTCTTTTTAATCTTTTGCTCATTTCTTATTTTTATTTATAGTGTTTATTTCTTATTTTTAATTTTCATTCATTTATTTTTTATTTTATTTCTTAATTATTTTTTCTTAAGTCAGATATTATTATGGAATAATTTACATATGTTAAAATGCACCATATTTAGGTGTACAAGTAAATAAGTTTTGACAAATGTGTGTAGTTAGGAACCCATAACACAATTAAGATAAAACGGTTCCACCACCCCAAAAATATTCTTTCTGCTACTTTGTAATGCACCTTTTTTCCCCACTCACAGCCCTTGTAACCACTGATCTGATTTCTGTTCCTGTAGCTTTGCCTTTTCCAGAATCTTGTATAAGTGGAAAAGGCAACATGTACCATTTCAGTCTGGCTTCAATCAGCTGGGGTAATGCTATTAATATTCATCCATATTGTTGCATGAATCAGTTATCCAATATTTTCCTTGCTGCATATTCCACCATATGTGTATACCACAATGTGTTCATTCATTGTTTGATAGACACCTGGGTTGTTTCCAGTTTTGAATTATTATAAACCAAACTTCTGTATGTATTCATGAACAGGTAGTTGCATGAATATATATTTTCATTTCAGTTGATAAATACCTGGAGTTGGGTATTTAGGTCAATATGCAAATGTACAAATGAACATTTAACTTTTTAAGAAACTGCAAAACTCTTTTCCAAAGTAGCTCTACCCTTTTTAATTTCTGACTAGCATTGCATAACAATTACAGTTGCCTATTTTTGTTGTTTTAAATTAATTAAGGTCTGTGGGCTTGCATTATCTTAATGACTAATAATGCTAAATATCTGTTAATGTGCATATTTGCCTTTTGTAGCTATTCTTTGGTGAAGTGTCTGTGCAAATATTTTTCCACATTTTTATTGGTTTGTCTTCTTATTGAGTTCTGAGAGTTCTTTATATAGTCTGGCTGCAATATCTTTATCAGATATATGTTTTGCATAATTTTTTCCCAGTCAGTGGCTTTTCTGTTTCTTTAGAGAGTCTTTTAAAGAGCAAACTTAAAAAAAAATTATGGTGAAATCCAATTTATATCCATTTTTCTTTTCTGATATGTGTTTTTTGTATACTGTCTTAATGTTTGCCTAACCCAGAGCCATAAAGATTTTTCCCTGTTTCTCAGAGTTTTATGGCTATGGATTTTTAAATTTAGAATTCCTTTCAAGTAACTATTTGTGTATTTGCAGGTAGTATAAATATAGGTTGAAATTTCATATAACACCCAATTTTTTCTAGCACCACGTATTAAATAATACTATCCTTTATCCATCAAACTACCTTCACAACTTAGTTGGATATAACTAGATAACATACAAATGGAAACACACAGCATCTACTCTTTCTGCATGGATTTTTTTCCCCTTACCATAACACCATTAATATTCATCCATGTTGTTGCATATATCAGTATTTCACTACTTGTATGTTGCTGAGGAGTATTTATCTTTAATATTTAATGTTTTTTATATTATTCTAAATCATATTGTAGTTTAACTTAAATTTCTAATTGTCCATTGAAATGCAAATAACAATACATTTAATTTTACTACATTAGCCTTTTATTCTGCAACTTAGCTTAACTCATGTATTCTAGCAGGTTTTTTGATTAGTTCTTTTGGTTTTTCTGTAGACACTTCATGTATTTTCCTCCTTTTCATTTTCTATGTCACTTATTTTATTTTTTCTTTCTGGTGTAATAATATCATACAAACTATGTCTTTGCCCTATTATACTGCCATATTACACTTGTTCAGTAAAAGTTGAATGGAAGTGTTAAGCATGTACAGTTTTGAAATGTTTCTTATCTTAGGGAGAAAATATTGTCTTTTACCATGAACAATAATATTAGATGCCAGTTTCTAGTACTCACTTTATCAGTTTGGAGAAGTTCTCTTCTATTCCTAGATTAATGAAATTTACCTGGAATCAATGTTAACTTCTGTCAAATGTTTTTTCTGCTTCTCTTGAGGTAGTCATACGGATTTCCTCTTCAGTCTGTAAATATGGTGGGTTACATGAATTGGTTTCTGAACACTGAACCAACTTCAGGGTCCTCAGACACACTACATTTGTTTACCAAGTAGTGCTCTTTTTATATATGTGTGTAATTAATTTACTTATATTTTATTAGAGTCTATGTTCATGAGGGCTACTGGTCTGCTCATGAGGGATATTGGTCTGCAGTTCTCTTTTACTTTTAATATGTCATATTTTAATATCAAGGTAATTCTGGCCTCATAAGTATAAGTTGGAAAGTGTTTCTTCCTCTGTTATTTATATATTTTATTATAGCTTTTTCATATTGTAACTTTTACTGTAGACTGCGATGCATTGAGCTGCCTATCCAACAAGCTTCTGTAAGTCTTTTTTATTGTTTTCACCTATGAAAAACTGTCCAGTTGCATGATTTCCCAGGTGACAGAAAACCCATGCTTTTCTAGGTTGATTGTTAAGATTATTCTTTACTTTCTGTAAATGCTTCATGATCAACTGCACATCTTCTGTTTATATATATCAAAAGTATTGGTTTCAGATTTTCAATATCTGTTTTCAAGACCTACGTTGACAAAGATATGCATTAGGTTGGATGAATTTCCTAGGTATTTGTAAATACCATCTGGTATTTTCTGTATTTTTTTTTTGCATCCTTTAGAGTAATGACAAAGAAGAAGTTGACGTACACTATACCTACTACAAAAATTGCTTCACAGCATTTCTTTTCCATTAACTTTAATGTTTTGCCACAATGGACTAGAATTAGTACAAAATCTTAGAATATCCAACTTTATTCATTAAAACCAGATTCGAGTATTATCAACTGCATAGTGAAAAACCCCCCTTCCCACCTTTTTTATTTTTCTTCCCAAGTGTAAGAACTGATGTGTTCGGTGAACAGTTTTCCAATTTTTGCTAAAGCATTTTCTATTTTGGCTCACATACCATGTTATTATGAAAAATAATTTTTGTACTAAGAAAATAAGATTTCCATAGAACACAGCTAAACAAAAAGAAATACAGAAAATATTTAAAAATATGTTGAAACTACTGCAAATCTTCAATTCAGAAAGATAGAAATCTAGTTGAATTCTCAAGTTAATGTTTTAAGCAAATAATAATGATTATTGACATTTAGGATGGTAACCAACAATCTGTCATTGTAACTAAAAACAGGAATAAACTAGGTAATGTACAAAACCTATTACTACACCTTTAATAATTCAGATATTCATTTCCATATGCTTTGCTTCTTTCCATGATTCTAATACCCCAAAGAATTATGTGCAGTGCCTTATATTTCATCAGAATAGCAGGTATGGGTCAGTGAAAATCATAGAGAAATACCCCAGCCCATTCTTGTTCAACAAAGCCAATTTTACTTTTATAAGATTTACTTGAGATTTATTGCTCAGTAAGTCAGCTACATTTATAGAGTGCAAAAAGCTATATGTTAGAACTGACAAGTTATCAGCATGCATTTCTCATTATCGTAATATACTCAGGTAAAGGTAATAGTCATTTTCCCATGTTCTATTTTGTAGCTAAGACACACTTACATTTTTGGCACTCTCAGGATCTTCATAAGTAGGCTACATTGTAAAACAAATTATGTGAGGACATGAACAATATGTATATTCATATGTACTTAATAATGAGTGAAGCCAAGCCAACAAAATAATAAAATATATCATGTTTATACAATATGCAGAGTTTGGATTAAAATCTTCATTAGAATTGTGGTGTCTATATTTTTACATTAATTATATAAGTAATGGACACAATTCTCCATTTTGTAACTGCCTAAAAAACTACCAACCAGCAGAATATATGAGCTTTCCTTCCCACAAAAATTACATGGTTTATGAAGGTGTTCCTTTCTGTGCATATTTAAACAATATAGCACATCTTTCAACAATATAACATGCTTGAATCACTGTAGTTCTTGAAACAAGGATATTCATTTTCCAATGGTCATGGTGTGTAAAGTATATAATCACTGTATTACAGACACTTTAGAGAGCTCACCACTGGAAATGGTCTGTTTACAATAATATAGATGATGACAGAGCGACACAGTGCAAATTAGATTCCAGGTTTATTGACTCCAAGCCTAATATTTTTAAGTTTATATATAGCTTGACTGTGAGAGGAAAATACAGTGATGAAAATACTTCCATGAAGCATTTGCCAAAATAGAAACAAACTGAGCATAAAATTCACCACATAGAATAAACTCCCATTAGGAATCCATGCTCTTATATCCAATGTGTTGCTTAATAGTTAACTGTCCCAGAAATAAAGCTTAGAAACATTTAAATTCCTCCTCTTAAATGACTTATTTACACAAAACACTCCCAACATGTCTCTAAAGCTCTCTAGCCTGTGGTAAAGGAAATATAAAAATTATTATGTGACAAGAAAAAATATCACACTTCAGGAAATGATTCCAATAGGTCACTCACCCTATGAATTTGTTTTCAAATAATAGACTTTATAAACAAGGTAAGAATGTCTTTGGGTTATTTAAATATTTTTCTCAAGCATTATTTAGAATAGATAAAAGGATTCTTACATAAGCTTCAGGAAGGCTTATTAAAATAATACATCCTTTCATCCTTTCTAAATTATCAATTGAATTCAGAAATAAAACCAAGAAGATGTGAATGATTATGTCTATGGAATAATGTAGGATCATATAATTAATGGTCTGGGATGGACCTGAGCACGTATGATCAAGCCCTCTGTGTTTGTGCAATAATGGAGATTTTGTGATAGCATTTTTCTCCCCTATGTGTCTCTGCCACTACGCATATACTTCTCTTTCTGATTCTTCCTTCTCTACCTGTGCCACACTATTCCAAGGCTCCTCTCCAAGCCTCCTAACCAGTTTCAATATGTATTGTTGCATCTTTATCTAGTCACATAATTTTCACTATCATTTATATGTTGGTTACTCCAAAACTATATATGTCATCCTAGCATGTGACCCTGAACTTCATATCACTCATACCACCTCTGAAACATATTTGCCCTGATGCCTCAGAAATACCTCAAACTTTGTGTGTCCAAAATTGTTTTCTTCCTCTCCTAACCAAATATGCCTCTTTCTCTTTTCTTCCAAGTCTGCAATCTGGCTTCCAAATCAACTCCTCCCTTGTACCTTCACAGCCACCAGAAGCTCTTTAGCGCCTCAATACCTCAAATGATTCTACTTTTTTTCACTTCTTTTTCAAGTTTCATTTGTTTTCCTTTGTATTTTGGTCATTTATTCACATTTTTTAGCTTACTTTGTGAAGTTCAATTGGTTTCAGAAATTGTAGATCAATGAAGGTAGATGCTGAATGATATTACATTCCTTCTGAAAGGTTTAATTGTAATGCTGGCACTCGATGGAATGCTAGTAGATAGATTACCTTTTCCTGAGGAGGTTTGGTTTCAGGCTATGTTAGAACTGGTCCATTTCAGGTTAGCCTAGCTTTTACTGAAAGTATAATGATCACACCTTAGGTGAGTGCATAGCCATTCTGAGATTTCAACTTTAAGTTAACTTGGTGTGGGCAAAATTGCAATATTTCCAGAATCTCTCACCTGGCTTTAGTTCATCTCCATATCAATAGGTGTTTCCAAGGGGTGGAGAGAGGTAGTCCATCTCCGTATCAGTAGGTAATTACATGGGCAAGCAAGGGCTCATCTGGACCAGCGGAGGCCGCTTCTTTTGGAGCCAGGTCACGAGAGACAGGGCAGAGCAGAAGTGGACTGCTTCTAAGAAATAAATGGGTTTCTCCCACTTTATTTCTTCCTTTGACTGATTCCAGTTTCAAAGGTATTTTGCCCTGGGATTTTCCCCCAGGAGTTACACTTGGCTGGGTATGAACTCTAACTAATCTGCTCCCAAGGGAGAAGAGGATGGAACAGAGGCAAGCTTCCCCTTCTGTTCTCTTCAAATTCACCAAATGTGTAAGTCACTCACCCAACCACAGGGCATAGAGAGAGAAAGAGAAGCTGACTACATTACAATAAGTTCCCTCCATTAGGGAAGGATGATCAGAAGGTGAAAATAAATGTTCCTTTCAGCAGAGCTCATAATTATGACACAGAATGGCAATATTATGATGTATATATATGCAAATTTCCATTTTAATGTAAACCACATCTTTTTATAGGGCTCTCAGGTGTTCATTAACCCTATACCACAAAGAGATTTGTAAAAGGAGAAATAAAACATTTTAAAATAAAACTGTTAACTTGGGAAATATGTATTTTTAAATGTATGTCATGTTCCAAAGAAAACTTGTCAGTATTAATATAAAGTGTGATTTTGACATGATTGGAGCAAATAGAACACATGGATTTTATTCAACTCATAAATCCAAAATACTAGGTTGGACTAGATGCACTTTGGGCAGAGAGCTAAAATGAATAAAAGGTGCCAGGTTGTTATTTGCCAAATGAATTTGCTTTAGGAAAACTAAACTTGGTCATTACTTTTGAATAATTTGGTATTACAATGGTTGTCTTATCAGAAATTACATAAGAAACAATGCTTAAACGATAACAAGAGGTGGGTTCCACTCAGCAAAACAGCAGAATGAGACTATTTTGATTGTTAAAAAATATACAGGAAACTAAAAATGATTTTGTGGATATAAGAAAAATTCTGTGTATAACTGCTTAAAACTGGCTTGTTCACTCATTCATTGAACACTCTTCTATGACAGGTACTAAGCCAGATGCTTGGAATTGAAGAACAAATAATCATTGATCCTTATCTGTGAAAAGTTCTGTTTATGAAATATGTTATGATATTTTAAATCATTTAGGTAATTTAAAAATACAATTGCATTAAAATTTGTAATTGTGATAATGGGCAAATTGAAATACAATATTAATAAATGTTTATTTTATGGAAATAGAAACAGATTAGATAGTAAAGATAAAAGGTTGAGATAATGGGAAGAGAAAATGTTTGGAAATTTATTAGAAGGCAAATCTACCTAGATAATAACTTCTGGGCCTTCAATATCATTCTAAAGGTTCATGCCAGATTTCATCAGTCTCTTTATACAGTGACATATCAGATTTCAGACCAGACACATATTGGAGCCTAATTAATAGGTATATTTCAAAAATATCAGATATGGACATAAAAAGACACCAAACAATCAACAAGAAATAATAATTGAGAAGCCATTTTAAAAGTATCATTTGTAAGACTTGTACTACTGTAATAAATACAAACTAAGTCATCCTCAATCTCAATTCACTTCTATATCTGTCTTAATCTAAGAGTGTTGTATGGTATTAATATTACACTCCATGGTGGTAATCTTAGACACCAATCCATAAAGATTGCCAAATGTATTCTGCATTTCCATAGGATCCTGAATGGGATAGAACAAATCACTCAGATTAGAGAGATGTCTTTAGTAAGTAAAATCATATAAAATATTTTACAGAATAAATAAGAGGTAAGAAATCTCTGTTGATAATGATTTGTTGATTTGTATAGAGTTTGGTGCTTAAAGCAGTATTGATAAATTTCAAACCTGAAAATATAATGTTAATATACTTATTAAAATGTCCTGTAATTCAAGTATGAAGAATTAGAGGCAGTAGTCAAAAATAAGATACAGAGAAGAGGATTGCTAGAACCAAGGAGGAATATCAGAAGTTTTGAGAGGAAAAAAAAACAATGATATTAGGGGTTTGAATAGTGTCATGTAGTTGCCTTTGAATTTTCACTTTTATTTAATTTTTCATTCAACAAATATTTATTAACGTCCATTATGTGCCAAGTTGCAATTTTAAACCAGACCAAATGCTACCTTTAAGAAAAGGTCAATTGAGTAGAAACTAAATAAGTTATACATTAAAAGACTAATATTACATCAATCAAACAACAAATAACAAGCTGTGATTTTATTATATACAGGAGTACCAGGTATTATGACAGGAAATGACAGGATTTCATTGTCTTTGGGGCCTCAGAAAATGCCTTGAGGGAAAGTGATGAGTATCAAAAAAAATAAAAAAAGCTGAGAACACCCACTTCTGAGAAGTGTCTGACCTTAATGCTTGGATTATCTAAAACAAAGACTGATACGTGGTCTGTAGGGAAGTAATATACATCTGCTTTATGTCTGAATAGTTTCACAAAATTATGTTGTGCCTAGGAAATGATTAAGAAAAACCCTATATTACCAATTTCTGTATGTACTAATCTGCAGAATTCTCGTGATTTATATTCTTCATTAGAAAGTATATATGACCTTGTAAGAAAGCTCTTCTCTCTGGACCACTTTTCTTCTTTAGGACTGTTTCACAGGCAGCTGTCCTAAACCTGGGCTCAAATAAAACTCTAGTAACTTTTTTCTGGAGTTTAACTCCAGGATTTTCTTTGCGCGGACATTTCTTGGCATAGTTGGCAGTATATAAGAGGGACCCACGTCAGTTTGCCCAGGGTTTGACTCAGTCTGGTGCTGGGTGCCAGCACAGGGCCGCTTGTGCCCCTCCAGCTTCACAATGCCCTCCAGTGAGTGGGTGAGTCCTCCTGATATCAGGACCTACTTAACTTAGGTTGCTGGTCCTGACTTTTATTTGAGTTGTGTAAAATTTATGTAGATATACTCAAAGCAGGTTGTCCTAGGGAAAGAACAGGCTGGAGAGAGTGGCTAAGATTGGCTAAAAATGTTGAATTGGATAATAAAATTAAGCCGTAACAATATCAATAAACATGCGGGAGGCTAAGAATTCAGATCTGAAAATGAAGTACACTTGCTCATTCCTACCTCAAGGCAGGAAGTTAGAGAGTGTTCCTCAGGACATGAAGTGTCCCATAGGACCAAACTTAAAACCAGGGTAAAGTCAATTTGCTTGTCTGGCGACTCACACGTAAGGACTGATCGTCCAGTGCTCGGGGTCACCCTAACAGCATCAGACAGTTGGGTGAGAAAATGAGGCATGCAAAAGAGTGTTTCATGGCTATTTGGATGTGACATTCCCAAGGGCACATTGTTGATCCACTTCACCTTCTCTTTATTTTTATTTTATTATTTTTTAAATTTTTTATTAAGGTATTATTGATATACACTATTATGAAGGTTTCACATGAAAAAACAATGTGGTTACTACATTTACCCATAGTATCAATTCCCACCCATACCCCATTGTAGTCACTGTCCATCAGTGTAGTAAAATGCCACAGATTCACTATTTGCCTTCTCTGTACTACACTGTTTACCCCGTGACCCCTCGCACCATGTGTACTAAACATAATGCCCCTCAATCCCCTTCTCTCTCCCTCCACACCGGCCCTCCCACACCCCTCCCCCTTGGTGACCACTAGTTCCTTCTTGAAGTCTGTGAGTCTGCTGCTGTTTTGTCCCTTCAGTTTTGCTTCATTGTTATACTCCACAGATGAGGGGAATCATTTGGCACTTGTCTTTCTCTGCCTGACTTATTTCACTGAGCATAATATCTTTCAGCTCCAACTATGTTGTTGCAAATGGCAGGATTTGTTTCCTTCTTATAGCTGAATAGTATTCTATTGTGTATATGTACCACCTTTTCTTTATCCATTCATCTACTGATGGACACTTTGGCTGCTTTCATATCTTGGCTATTGTAAATGGTACTGCGAAAAACATAGGGGTGCATATGTCTTTTTGATTCTGAGAACTTGTATTCTTTGGGTAAATTCGTAGGAGTCACAGGAGTGGGATTCCTGGGTCAAATGGTATTTCTATTTTTAGTTTTTTGAGGAACTTCCATATTGCTTTCCACATGGTTGAACTACCTTACATTACCACCATCAGTGTAGGAGGCTTCCCCTTTCTCGCCATCCTCGTCACCATTTGTTGTTCTTAGTCTTTTGGATGTTGGCCATCCTTACTGATGTGAGGTGATATCTCATTGTGGTCTTAATTTGCATTTCACTGATGATTAGTGATGTGGAGCATCTTTTCATGTGTCTGTTGGCCATCTAAATTTCTTCTTTGGAGAATTGTCTCTTCATATTTTCCACCCATTTTTTAATGGGGTTATTGGCTGTTTGGGTGTTGAGGCATGTGAGTTCTTTATAAACTTTGGATGTTAACCCCTTGTTGGATATGTCATTTACAAATGTATTCTCCCATACTGTAAGATGCCTTTTTGTTCTGTTGATGGTGTCCTTTGCCATACAGGAGCTTTTTAGTTTGATGTAGTCCCATGTGTTCATTTTTGCTTTTGCTTCCCTTGCTCAAGGAGATGTGTTCAGGAAGAAGTTGCTCATGTTTATATTCAGGAGATTTTTGCCTATGCTGTCTTCTAAGACTTTTATGGTTTCATGACTTACATTCAGGTCTTTGATCCATTTTGAGTTTACTTTTGTGCATGGGGTTAAACAATAATCCAGTTTCATTCTCTTACATGTAGCTGTCCAGTTTTGTCAACACCAGTTGTTGAAGAATGTCAGCACATTTTCCCATTGTATGTCCATGGCTCTTTTATCATATATTAATTGACCATATATGCTTGGGTTTATATCTGGGCTCTCTAGTCTGTTCCATTGTCTATTGTTCTGTTCTTGTGCCAGTACCAAATTGTCTTGATTACTGTGGCTTCGTAGTAGAGCTTGAAGTTGGGGAGCATAATCACCCCAGCTTTATTCTTCCTTCTCAGGATTGCTTTGACTATTCAGGGTCTTTTGTGGTTCCATATGAATTTTAGAACAATTTGCTCTAGTTCATTGAAAAATGTTGTAGGTATTTTGATAGGAATTGCATTGAATCTGTAGATTGCCTTAGGCAGGATGGCCGTTTTAACAATATTAATTCTTCCTATCCATGAGCATGGGATGTGTTTCCATTTATTGGTATCTTCTTTAATTTCTCTCATGAGTGTCTTGTAGTTTTCAGATTACATGTCTTTCACTTCCTTTGTTAGGTTTATTCCTAGGTATTTTATTCTTTTGGATGCAATTGTGAATGGGATTGTTTTTCTGATTTCTCTTTCTGCTAGTTCATCATTAGTGTATAGAAATGCAACAGATTTCTGTGTATTAACTTTGTATCCTGCAACTGCTGAATTCAGATATTAGATCTATTAATTTGGAATGGATTCTTTAGGTTTTTTTTAATTTACAGTATCATGTCATCTGCAAACTGTGAGAGTTTAACCTCCTCCATACCAATCTGGATGCCTTTTATTTCTTTGTGTTGTCTAATTGCCGTGGTGAGGACCTCCAGAAATATGTTGAATAAAAGGGGTGAGGCATCCTTGTCTTGTTCCCAGTCTTAAAGGAAGGGCTTTCAGCCTCTCACTGTTAAGTATAATGTTGGCTGTGGGTTTGTCACATATGGCCTTTATTATGTTGAGGTACTTGCCCTCTATACCCATTTTGTTGAGAGTTTTTATCATGAATGGATGTTGAATTTTGTCAAATGCTTTTTCAGCGTCTATGGAGATGATCATGTTTTTTTTGTCCTTCTTTTAGTGTATGTGGTGGATGATGTTGATGGATTTTCTAATATTATACCATCCTTGCATCCCTGGGATGAATCCCACTTGATCATGGTCAATGATTTTTTTGATATATTTTTTAATTCAGTTTGCTAATATTTTGTTGAGTGTTTTTGCATCTATGTTCATGAGCGAAATTGGTCTGTAATTTTCTTTTTGTGGTGTCTTTGCCTAGTTTTGGTATTAGAGTGATGCTGGCCTCGTAGAATGAGATTGGAAGTATTTCCTCCTCTTCTAGTTTTTGGAAAATTTTAAGGAGCATTGGAATTATTTCTTCACTAAATGTTTGATAAAATTCAGCGGTGAAGCCATCTGGTCAAGGAGTTTTGTTCTCTGGTAGTTTTTTGATTACCAATTCAATTTCGTGGCTGGTAATGGTCTTTTCAGATTTTGTTTCTTTCTGGGTCAGCCATGGAAAGTTGTATTTTTCTAGAAAGATTTCCATTTCTTCTAGGTTATCCAGTTTGTTAACATATAATATTTCATAGTGTTCTCTAATAATTCTTTGTATTTCTGTGGTGTCTGTCATGATTTTTCCTTTCTCATTTCTGATTCTGTTTATGTGTGTAGACTCTTTTTTTCTTGATAAGTCTGGCTAGGGGTTTATCTATTTTGTTTATTTTCTCAAAGAACCAGCTCTTGCTTTCATTGATCCTTTCCATTGTTTTATTCTTCTTGAATTTATTTCTGCTCTAATCTTTATTATGTCCCCCCTTCTACTGACTTTGGGCCGTTTTTATTCTTCTTTTTCTGGTCTTGTTAATTGTGAGTTTAGACTGTTCATATGAGATTGTTCTTCTTTCCTGAGGTAGGCCTGTATTGCAATATTCTTTCCTCTTAGCATGGCCTTCACTGCATCCCACACATTTTGTGGTGTTGAATTATTGTTGTCCTTTGACTCCATATATTGCTTGATCTCTGTTTTTATTTGGTCATTGATCCATTGGTTATTTAGGAGCACGTTGTGAAGCCTCCATGTATTTGTGGGATTTTTCATTTTCTTTACGTAATTTATTTCTAGTTTCATTCCTTGGTGGTCTGAGAAACCAGTTGGTACAATTTCAATCTTTTTGAATTTACTGAGGCTCTTTTTGTGGCCTAGTATATGATACTATTCTTGAAAATGTTCCATGTGCACTTGAGAAGAATGTGTATTCTGCTGCTTTTGCTTGTAGAGTTCTGTAGATGTCTGTTAGGTCCATCTGTTCTAATGTGTTGTTCAGTGCCTGCCTCCTTACTTATTTTCTCTCTTGTTGCTATGTCCTTTGGAGTGAGTGGTATGTTGAAGTCTCCTAGAATGAATGAATTGCATTCTATTTCTCCTTTTAATTCTGTTAATATTTGTTTCATATATGTAGGTGATCCTGTGTTGGGTGCATAGATATTTATAATGGTTATATATATCTTGTTGGATTGACCCCTTTATCATTATGTGATACCCTTCATTGTCTCTTTTGACTTTATTTGTTTTGAAGTCTATTTTGTCTGATACAAGTACTGCAACTCCTGCTTTTTTCTCCCTATTAGTTGCAAGAAATATCTTTTTCCATCCCTTAACTTTTAGTCTGTGTATGTCTTTGGGTTTATAGGGAGTCTTTTGTAGGCAGCATATAGATGGGTCTTATTTCTTTATCCATTCAGTGACTCTATGTCTTTTGATTGTTGCATTCAGACCATTTACATTTAGGGTGATTCTTGATAGGTATGTACTTATTTGCCATTGCAGACTTTAGATTCATGGTTACCAAAGGTTCAAGGTCAACTTCCTTATTATCTAAGATTCTAACTTAACTCACTTAGTATGCTTTACAAATACAATCTAAAGGTTCTTTTTTCCTCCTCCTTTTTCTTCCTCCTCCATTCTTTATATATTAGATATCATATTCTGTACTCTTTGTCTGTCCCTTAATTGACTATGGGGGTAGTTGTTTAATTTTGCATTTGGTTAGTAACTAACTGTTGTACTTTCTTTACTGTGATTTTATTACCTCTGGTGACAGCTATCAAACCTCAGGAACCCTTCCATCTATAGCCGTCCCTCCAAAATACACCGTAGAGATGGTTTGTGGGAGGTAAATTCTCTCAGCTTTTGCTTATCTGGAAGTTGTTTAATCCCTCCTTCAAACTTAAATGGTAATCTTGCTGCATAAAGTATTCTTGGTTCAAGGACCTTTTGCTTCATTGCTTTAAATATATCATGCCACTCCTTTCTGGCCGGTAAGATTTCTGCTGATAGCCTGATGGGCTTTCCTCTGAATGTGAACTTATAACTCTCTCTGGCTACTTTTAATAGTCTGTGCTCCTCCTTGATCTTTGCCATTTTAATTATTGTATGTCTTAGTGTTGTCTTCCTTTGGTCCCTTGTGTTGGGAGATCTGTGCACCTCCATTGCCTGAGAGGCCATCTCCTTCCCAAGATTGGGGATGCTTTCAGCAATTACCTCCTCAAAGACACTTTCTATCCCTTTTTCTCTCTCTTCTTCTTCTGGTTACCGTATAATACAAATCTTGTTCCGTTTGGATTGGTCACACAGTTCTCTCAATATTCTTTCATTCTTAGAGATCCTTTTTCTCCCTGTGCCTTGGCTTCTTTGTATTCCTCTTCTCTAATTTCTGTTTCATTTATCATCTCCTCTACCATATATAATCTGCTTTTAAAACCTTCCATTCTATGTTTCATTTCTAATACTGTGTTCTGTAATGACTGGATCTTGACTGGACTTCATTCTTGAGTTCTTCAATATTTTCCTGCACCTCCATGAACATTTTTATTATTTTTATTTTGAAATCTCAGGAAGATTTATGAGGTTGTTTTCATTTGTTTCTTTCTCTAGTGTATTTATAGTTTTGCTTTGAACCAGGTTCCTTTGGCATTTCATATTTGTGTATGGCGCCCTCTAGTGCCCAGAATCTCTTCTTTCTGGAGCTGCTCAGCCCCTGGAGCAATGTCGGGGGTTGCAGGGGAGCAGTGTTGGTGCTTGAGGGGAAGAAAGAGCTGTGTTCTGCTTCCTAGCTGCTATGCCTGTCTCCTCTGCCAGAACCAGTGGGCCGAGCACACAGGTATAAGCCTCTGTGCTTTGCATTTGTAGCTGCTCTAGGCAGGGCTTCCCTCTGGCTGGCCTAATGCCAGGGCAGGGTTTGCAGGTTTGTGAGCTAGGTGAGGGCTGTCCAGGAGGAAGGCACAGCAGGCTGCATATCATGGAGGGGGTTCTTGGAGCTGTGCAGCCAGCCAGGGGGCTGGAGTGCCTGAAGATCGTGAAAGTTCCCAGCCTGCTGGGCAGAGGGCACCTGGACAATTTTGTCTGCCTGTCCTTTCTCCTGAGTAGTAAGCTCTGTGCACTCTTTGCTCCTTTAGCAGCCCATTCACTGTTAGGAAGTCTCTCAGACTGCCCACCTTTTTTTTGTCCCAGAGCAGCCGGATATGGATCCCTGTTTTCCAGAAGCGGCTCGAATCTCAGTCTCTCCAGGTATTCTGCCCAACATAGCTTTCCAGCACCCCTAATCATGAGAGCACCGTGTAATGTAGGTTTGTGCTCCCAGAGCAGATCTCCAGAGCTAGGTGTTGAGCAGTCCCAGGCCTCCACTCCCTCCTCGCTCTGTTTCTCTTCCTTCCCCTGGTGAGCTGGTGTGGGGGAAGGGCTTGGGTGGCTGGCCCATGGCTTTGGTATGTTACCCTGTTCCGTGAGGTTTATTCTTTTCTCCAGGTGTATGCAGTCTGGCACAGCCCTCTTTCCTGTTGCTTTTTCAGGATTAGTTGTATTAATTATATTTTCATATTATATGTGGTTTTAGGAGGAAGCCTCTTTCTCAACTCTCACACCACCATCTTTAATCTCCTTCCCCTCACTTCATCTTCTGTTTTGTCCATTGTTCAAGCCTTGTGAAAGCTTGAGCAATTGTGGTGTCTTTTTCAATTATGGTACTTGGGAACAAAGAAGGAAAAGCAGTTTAGAGCAAGGAGAGTAGTTGAAGATGAATCACTGCATTTGACACTTAATTTAAGGTTAATGGAAAAAATCAGTATAGAAATATTCAGTTAGGTGGTAGAATATACAGACTTGACCTCCAAAGATTGGTCAGGTATGCAGATGTTTGGAGACCTGTAGGAGTTAGTAAATTGATGATGTACAGTAAGGAAACTAATGACTGAATATAACATCCCATAAGTATAGCTTGGGTAAGAAAAAGACAGTAAAGGATTTTAAGAAGGGACAATCTAAGAATCAGGATGAAAACTTTTAAAGCATGATTTCATAGGGAGAGGTGTTTTTTTTATCACTTGTTTTCTTAAAGCTCTCAGCAGCTTTTCATATAGTTGCTTGTTTTCTGAAAGGGCCTTTACAAAAATAGGAGGAGGTGGAATTAAGACTCAAGTGGAGGGATTAGTCTTCAGGAGAATGAGACATTATCTATTTTAGTTTTTTTGAGCTGCTATGACAAAATACCACAGACAGGGTAGTTTATAAAAAACAAATTTATTTCTCACAGTTTTGGAGACTGGAGATCCAGGACCAAGCATGGTCTGATGAAGATTCTCTTCTGGGTGGCAGAGTTCTTGTATCCTTACTTGATGGAAGGGGCTGGGGATCTCTCTGGAGCTTCTTTTATAAGACATTAAGCCTACCATCATGGTTTAAATACTTCCAAAGCTCCCACTTATAATACCATCACTCTGATGGTCAGGATTTCAACATATGAATTTTGAGGGTACACATAGCACTACCTCACTGATAATAGGTAAAATGAATGTGCAAATATATGCATAGTGTTGATTGAGTAGTGAAAAAAATAAATCATATGTGGCATCACTTGTTTGTGTGCCAGGCATCTTTCCTGATTATTTTCACAACAGCACTCCTTTGAAGACTGGCTTGTCCCCCATTAGAAGATTAAATGGGGCTGCATGCCTTCACTCTGACATCAAGGGTGTGTACCTATGTTTTGTGTGGTGATCAAATTGTTATACACACCTGGCCATATTCATGACCCACATCTATAAATTCAGTGGGTTTTGTTTGTTTACTGTTTTCAAGAAAAATGTACAAGTTATTCACCAAGACTGGGAACAATCCTTGGCCTGTCAAACTTTCTGCTTCAATATTCAGTCCCTGATTCTTTCCTTCTGCCTTCCTGCCTTCTCTTTCAATACATGCTCCTTCCTGCAATGGAAGTCCAAAGCCTGAATACGATGCCTTTCCTCTTAGGCCTCTCTGATCTTCCTCCCTAAGGAAGCAGGTCCCTGTTCAAAAAACCTCACATATTGATAGAATCCAGATCTGAGTACCACCTTTCAACTAAGCCCACCCACCATCTCAGAGAGACCTAGGTGTCATCTAACCTCAGCTACAAGCATTCTCCAGAGGACACATCAGCAAGTCACAAACTGTCCTTTTCCCTGATACCTCCACTCAAAAAGTCTGCCGAAAACCCTGGCCATAAAAAGCCTCTTGACCCGCTAGAGACCCTTTCCTTTGTTTTGCTGGCCAGGACTGAGGGGTCCCTCTCAGATTCAGCAATAAACCTGCTTGGACTGTTGAGTTCTCTTCCCCTCCTTTTTCTTTCACATATCACCCTAGATAATGAAGTCCCAGCAGGCTAGCATACTCAGGCATCTAACAATAAATGAATCTAGAGGAAAATAAATTTAAGCCCGTCCATCAAAGTTTTGCCTATGTTAATTGCAGTCTTCAAAAACTATTAATTGAGTCTGGAATTCAAGTTCGGTGAGTGTTCATTGGTCAGCAAATACAATAAAATCTTTCTCTTCTACTCACTATCTACTTAATGCTATACAAGCATGGTAAGTTGAATCTAGTATGCTCAATATATAATAAATAATACACATGTCCTTTTCTATGAATCCATCATTTAATTCTCACAAGAATCTGAGAAAGGTTTTACTATTAATCCTTTCTACAGATGAGTAAACTGAGACACTGAGAAATTAAGTAACTTGCCTAAAGTTGTCCACCTATTAAGCCAATCAAGCTATTTTGAAATCACTCAATCCATGATAACTAATCAGTAACATGGTTAATTACACAATGTTCAGAAAAAATTGGATTGATATTTGATGAATCCAAAGGCTATATCAGTGTATGTTCTGATATTGGAATACCAGCCATAAGTACTTACATGTTGAGGATAAAATCATGAGGTAGCTGAATTTAATAAAACATGGTATTTTACAGCATAGCAGCCCTTCACTAGGCACAATTTGAAAAAATAAAACCTTTATCTCTGTTTCACCAATTATTGATGGCCACGAGAGATTACTTACATTTGAATTATAGCATGTCAGATTTATTTTCTAAGTTGTAGAAAAGCTGCACGTTTTAATTAAGTTTAAAAGGCCCACCAGGAACAGTAATATTATATGAGACATGGCCAACAGCATGTTAAGAAACATGGCATTTAGCCACTTTGCCCATTTTTATAGCTACTCAAGAAAAGAACTTAGCAAGAAGTTTTATATTGCCATATAGCTCTCATTTGGTTATAGATTAATTTCATCTTTGCATATGCCTTTTAATTATAATGAGCAATAGGTTAGATGTGTTTACAACAAACATTTAGATTAAATTAGTGATATCATTGATGACATCAGGATGATAATATTGATGATTATGAAGATTTTATTTGAAGAAAATGTGAGAAGTTAGAACAAGAATTTCTGTAATTTTGTTATGTTAGCCCAATTTTTTAATTCAAACACATAATTCCAATTTCATTCCGAGTTCCATTCATGTGTTATTAAGGTAAATGTTGAAGTTTGGATATTATAATGCCAGAGTTGAAGAACTTAGGTCCTCCTGACTCTAGATGGAGAAGCAAAATATTTTCCTTCTCTAAGTAAATACTGTAGAACATTTCAAAAATTCTTAAGATTTAGACTAGAAAAAGGAGACCATTTAAAACAGTGAATCTTGAATTATTCAGTTATCGTTTGATGAATTTCTCATTCATTCCTTTGGTTGTTTATTGATTCAATCAAGAAGCAATTATTGTAAAAAGCTGAAACTGGATACATTGCCTTTGACCTGAAAAAGTCTATTTTTCTTAGGAAAAAATCAGACATGGAAAACAAAAATTTCAATCTAGGGAGACAAGTACTAATATATGTAAACACCATGAAAGGGAATTTTTTCCAAGGAAGGAAAATTAACTTTGTCTTGGAAAATCGAAGGAGGTATTGCAGAGGCAATACTTGATCTGAGTTAAAAAGTGAATATGAGTTGAACACACAGTATAGTTTATAGCAAGCAAAGAATTCCAAGAAATATCACAAAAGTTAAATTTAATTCAACAAATATGTATTGAATTATTTGATTCCATAAATATTTATTGAATTGTTATTATAGGGAATATAAAGAAAACACAGTTCTTGCCTTTGAGAAATGCAGTCTCAAAGGTAACCAATAAAGTAACCAAAGAACTAAAAATAATATAGAAAAATTACAACCAGGACTGTACATAATACTCAGAAGGAAAATTGAGGAAAGAATAATAAAATCTCCACTTGGCAGAAGTAGGAGGCAGTTGATGACAGTGAATGAAAAGCTCTTTGGCAGTCTAGAGATGGTGTTCCCAGAGAGTAAACAGGAAAGTCACCCAAATGAGGAGCAGTAGCGTGTGTGCAGCTGAATTATTCTATATAGCTGGAGCATGATGTTTGACAGAAAGGTAGTGAAAGGTAAAGAAAGTATGATGAAACACTTTAAGTGCTTTTGCTAAGAAGCTTTGAATCATTGACAAGTTTATTATGAATTTCAAATTTGAATGTGACCCCAAGGGCTGGTGCAAGATAATTCATTGGAATGCCTGGGGAAAAAAAATTGTTCTCTGATTTAGCTCATCTTATTTTCTATTTTTGTGTATATTTTATCATTCATGCAACGTAGTAGGCCAAATATACGGTTTATAAATAAGCAAACATAAATATACTAAAGATAGAGGAAGAAGTTGGTAGTAGAAGGTGGAGAATCATGCAAAATAGGTAGGTTATAAAATCAGATATTTGCTTCACAAAGATGCTCTGGAACACTTTAAGAACAGAGAAAAGGAAACTAGTAAAGTAATACAGCAGAGCAAGTAAGGGCCTTAGATAACTTGGTTTTAATATAGAGACAAAGTATCAGATTCAAGAAATAGTTAAGAAGGAAGTGTAACACTCCTTAATTAATTAGATAACTAGACATTTGTAGACCACATCTTAGGGGCCAGATATTCTGCTACATTCCTCCAATACCTTACTTACCACTCATAGTAATGAGGAGGTTGTCATTCTTATTTTACTTATGAGAGAAAAATGAAGCTTAGGGAAATTTAAAAGTTAATCAAAGGCTTCATAGCTGGAAAGTGGCAACACTTGATTCTAAAGCCAAGTTAGTAAGACTCCAGAATCAAGTTGTTAATCATTTGCCTCTGAAGGAAAAAACCAAGAGGGTGAGGAAGAGGCAGGAGTTGGTGAGACATGGTGATTTGCCGGTTTCCCACTTGTACCAACGTACCTTGAAGAATGGTGTTGAGTCATAATGCAGTACCTTGTACAACTGATAAACATTTTCACTGATTATATAATGATTTCACATGTATAAGCAATCCAGATCAGTTTAAAATTCTACAATACGTGTACATCATCACCAAAATATTTTAAGTCTTGTACTTATTTGTATCACTTAGAACCCTAAAATGGTCAAGAATTTTATTTAGACTTCAACAATGTAACAAAAGTTGAAAATCTGGAGGAAAAAAATCTATACTGGGAAGCACAATCCCAATAAAAACAAATAATTGGAATAACAACTTGGCAGGAACATAATTCCATAATGACTTCCAGTCTGGGGCAAACTGAATAATTCACCATCACGTTCAAGCATAAGGCTATGGCTTTTTCTAACTTCTGAAGAAGACTAAGCAGCATATTGGAGTTATTTCCACTTGCTTTTATTCTAGATTTTTTTTCTTTCACATCCAAAAAAAATTGTTAAAAAGTATTCTGATAAACTGAGCGATCACTATCTTTTTTCAAGTACCTATAATCCTCAAGTTGGTTAATACTCTAGGGATTCTAACAGTGGAGTTTTGTTAGGAAAGTAGTCAGGGCTATTCAGAGACCTAATAATCAACTTTCTCATGATTATCTTGGGACTTTGGTTTCTCTGATGTTTCTTTCATCCTCGAAGGTGAGGGCTGCTGCATAACAGGCTGGCCCGAAGGACTGAATATGCACCCAGGCACCCAGGGAAGCTGAGAAAGATAGCTTCCTTTATGGTTTTTGATGAGATTTTAGGAAACATCCACAGTTCTGATCAAGGCATAGCTGTATGTCTGCATAATATCAGTTTGGTGCACGGACTTTAAATAGAAAAAATAAAGTTATTTAATTTTAAAGACAATTAGCAGTTAGGGTAAATTCTGGCAAATAATGAAACCTCTCTGTCTCTCTGTCACACACACATACACACACCACCTACATGCACACGTACATCACTGATTGTTCTCCACCCAAAGGCAGAAGGAATATGTACCAAGGGTGTTTATCCCAGAGGAGGATGATTGCAGAGGAAAGGGAAGCCCTATATTTTTTCACAGGTTTTAAAGGTAAAATTAAATTCCATTTAGTACAGTGTGGGCATATTGTATCCTAATAGTAGTAATATTTATACTTATATTCTCTGTTTTTTCTTACTTAATGCCTCCTAGTTAAAATGATATACTCTGCAACTTTTTTCTTTTCCCTTAAACAAATCAATTCCTGTATCCCTCTTGATACCGTATCTTAATAATACTTATTTGATTAAATATTAAGTAATTTGCATTTGTACTGAAGTCACCTAATGTGACACCTATTGGTGAAATGTAATTATAAAGCAGTAAGCAATTTTTACTATACATACAGTTAGACCACATATCAAATAGTTCACTTTATTCATAATTTTAAATTATCTTTAAAGTTTTATTTATTGTATCACAATGGCTCCAATATTATTAATATGCAGAATAAATGTCAAATTTGTCTAATTCAATTAGTTGAGATATACTTCTAAGCTTTAATTTTGTCACAATAAAATAGTGTTTCTTTTCTATCTTATTGTAGGTATATTGATTGAATAACCAGTTCGTTGTTGACCACATATGCTTCATGCCTTGAATACTTAATCTTCATAAGCAATGAGGAGGTTACCATTCTTCTCATTTTACTTATGAGAGAAAAATTAGATTTGACAATCTTTTCCAATTTTCCAATTTTTCCTTGGGATTTATCTTGGGATATATAATTTCTAAATGCAACAAACTATTATTTTTTTTTATTCAGCCTGGATAAATGAATGAAAAGAATTCTTCCCCAGTCACGCTTATAAAGAAGGCGATTTTCTTTCATTTCTATTTCTAATTTCAAAATATAAATAAATATACTCTGCTTATTAGGAAGCATTTTAAGTAAGAAGCATTAAGTAAGGTTTAAAATACAAACTGTTGTAAAATGTACTGCATGGAATCTACATGAAATGCTCTAAAGAAATCAATGATCTGTATACTATTTTTATTTTTTTCACACTATTAAATTCACTTATTAATTACTCACCTGTCTCTTCTGACTGCTGACTGCCTATGTTTGTTTAAAAGCAAGCTTGACTGATTAGATATTAAAACTTAGCCTCAACCCACAGCTTGTAAGCTTGAAATTTTAAATGTTACATAGTAGATTTTGGGGGTTTATATGCTTTTATTTATTTAGATTTGTTTAAAGGAGTCTTTGGCAAGAATTTCATGAAATAAATATGTGCACTTATATCAATTGCTTTATTGTTTATCTTTCACCTGCATTTTAAATTACATTCAAAAGGTAAAATAAAATAATATCAGATTTCTGTTTGTGCAGAAACATCATTACTGTGTCCTTCAGTCCTCAACTATTACCTGCAGCCAAGTTAAACAATTTCATCAAAACCAAATTAAAACAACACTTTCTGAGTCTGACAAAAATAATAGTAGACAACAGTGAAATAAGCAAGGTCAAGCCTAGGTTTTCATGGGGTTGAAGGTCACATTGCACAAGTCTGCATCCAAGACACTATGCTCATTTCTTCCAAGTGTATTCAATGACCTTTCTTGTCCCTTCAAAATGCTACTTTCATAATGAGAGTTAATCACCAAATCAGCTAGTAAATCAATAGCATCCTCAGTTTGACCTTTCCCTCACATGTGTTCTTTAAGCTACTGGATACTGTAGTTTATCCAGTCAGAAACTGCAGAAGTCTGTCAGAATATAGAATACTTGATGACTGATGCCTCGAGAATATTGACTGAAATGTCGAGTAGCACCGACCCAATCTAGAACTTTTCTTCCACCAGTACCTGTGGGGATTTCTCAAGATTTATACAGAAAGCTGAGTAATACTAGAAAGTACTGAATCAACGCAAATAGGATGGGGGTTTTATACATAAAGGGCCTTTCCAGTTCAACTTTATACCACTTGATAGTTATAAACAGTGCACAACAAAATCCTGATTGGAGTATTTGGTTTCTTCTCTCAGAAAAGCTTCTAATCTGATCTGGCCTGGATGCCTCCTGTCCTAGTCTTCCATTCCTATTCCACTTTGGTTTGAAATGGCAAGACCCTGATAACATTTTATGGGAAGTCTTGATAACTTTGAACAACGACTACATATTCTTTATGTGTTTATAAAGTTTATGGATTTTTTTTTAATCATCATGTTACCGTAGAGACTTTGCTTCCCTTAGACAATCTGTAAAAAAGTCTGACTACTTACTTTGTTGTCATATTCCATTAGTTCAGGTTCTTCAGGGCAAAAGTCTCTGAAAATAGTTTTGCAAATTTAAAGTTAAGGAGTTGCTCCCAGCGTCAAAAGAAAATGTGATAAGTATTTTATTGGTCACTTTTTCTGATCTGGTTTAGAGAAAAAAATCAGATCCCACATAGATTCCCCTCTACAACTTCCCAAAATAATACAAACAACCAGAATTACTTTCTGGGATTATGCTCAACCCTGCCCCCATCCTGTGTAAATAGATATCTTGTCTAGACTTTTTAACCTACTCTTGTGGGGCTATTTCTAGTTAATCTGGAGGATTGAGGCTCTTCAGGGTTGCACAATCCTATTCAGTGGTGGAGAAGGAAAAGTGACAAACATCAGTTTTACATCAAGCCTTACACAGAAGTAAGTTGACTTTTTTAATGTGAAGGTTAAGACAGATATTTCATATTTAAATAACTACAACTGAGCTTTTTCTTGTGGAGTAATTATGAAGATCTTGTGCTAATCTGAATAGTGTCATGGGTGCCTGTGCTGTATATAGGCCAAATATCAGGCTTTTTTCTATTCCAACTATATCTTTGTGTGTTCAAATACTTTCAGATGCAAAGCTGGTATAGTAATGTTAACCTCCATGAAATGTTCAGCTAGCTTCTCTTCTTCATTTTACCTACCAATCATACATGTCTTTATTTACAAATGTTTTCTATATATCTATCAACCTGCTAATGCTACAAGTAAGGCATGGCATCTGGTCACAATTGACTCAGAATTTAAGGACGTATAAAAAAAATTTAAGTCACTGTGTGTATTTCAGTGATATGGGCCTTTGTATTGTTCTTATTTAGCCAACTCACAGAAGTGCTCCATATCCCATTAGTTTTCAATAAATATATTAATGAAAAATATAAATACAGTAATGAAGTATAAGTACATACTTAACATTATTGGAGCACTGAAGAGGAACAAATGAATTGCCTAAGGGTTTCAGGATGGTTTTGAATTTTAGTTGAGAGATGAACAGAAATATAAAACAATAATACTAGACAAGGGGAAATAATAACACACTGAGTTAGGGTCACAGGTGTGTCCTAGATTGCTATATCAAATGAACCTCAAGGTACAAATTTTGACACTATGCCAGAAATGTATGACAGGAGGAGAATCTTAGTCAAATGATAAACCAGTTCATAACTAACCATTTTCCCCAGATTAACCTAGTCATATCTGATAGCCAATGACTAATTACATTTTTGATGTGGTATGCAGTGAGAGGAAATGGAGTGGAGATGGTCAGATTAAAACATTATAGTTATTATTTGCAGTGTGTTGAGTATAAAGCTAATTGGCAATGTCACCTATGGTTTTCCATTTCTAAAAGTTTTAAAAAATAAAATGTTTATTTATTTAAAAAATAAAGCATTACATTTAAAAGATTTTGAAAATATCTATTATGTACTCCTTCTTATCCAGAGTTTAATGCATATAAATCCTTAACAAGTACACGTTAAGCTATAATGTTTCAGCCCTTTTTTGAATATGATTTCTAAAAGTTAAGGAAAAATAATGTTGGCCTTGTAAAGTAAGCCTCATAATTATGATTTGTGATTTGGGGTCACAGATTTGTTTTAATTGAAAATGGAGGTCTCTTTTTATTTTAGACATACAGTCTAAATCTCAGGGTGAAAATCTGTCTTAGCTGCAAAAATTGAGAGTAAAGTGTACCCTGTGGGTTTATAAAATCCTTAACATTGCTGGTTTCAGATGTTTAATTTCCACAGCTCCAGCCAGCAAAAGGAGTGAATAAAAAATAAGATATTATTATCTGTAAGGAAAATGTCAAACAGTAGTGAAGATAATAAGGAAGAACTGAAGATTTGAACAGTTCATATGTGAAATGGCTTAGAATGATAGAGGCTTTTAGTAGTAGCTAAAAGTTGCTATTTCTTGAATAAATAGCATTCACAATACAGTATATGAAGACTGTGTGGGAACTGAAAGTGATGAGGAGTCATGCTTTTCAACGCACTATGATTACTGAATGCAATTTTAAGTCAACCAAAAGGTTGGAATAACAACTACACAGCCAGTAATAGGTTTGAATTATATAAATTATGTACCTGGAAGCCACACCCTTTGGATTCTCAAATTTTCTACCATTTTTATATGTAGACTGACTTTTTGGTAAGGGTTATTTTTCATGGGTTTACACAAAAGCCCAGAGTGAAGTTGTGGGGCAACACCAGGAAGTAAGTGGGGTTGGAAGGGGCCTGCCAGTGATGACGTTGCACACAATCAATGTGCAGAGAGCTACTGGGGAAAATGCTGGATGAAACAAAGCTCTTTATTTATTTCATTTATTTGTTTAGTCACATCTTTCTTTTTTCCATAAAACACTTTAAATAGCTTAAAACATGCATTTGTATCTACAGGATTTTAAAAATAAATAAAAAATCAAAAAATATATAAACATTAAAGAGCAATTATGAAGTCAGGATAAGAGAGATTAATGTTAGTCCATAACATGAATCTGTTTCTGAGTTTTAGCAAACAGTGCAAAGGAGAATATGTTTACTTACATGATTTATGAGAATTTTAGTGTCATATTTATCATATGTAGCAATCACATTCCTAACACTAGTACTTATGTATGTATTTTTCATATGAAAAAGACACTATGGAACATAGTGAAGATCCTCAAAATCTTTACAGGTTCAATAACAGGTAGGTAAGATGATATATAAAAGCAAAAGTGGCATATTGCTGGATTGTATACTAGGTGGTTCGCTATTGGTGTTTGAAGAAGCAACATACAAAATAGTTCACAGTCAATTTAATACCACATATTTTAGAGAATATGCCCAGGTCATTAAAAAGCTTATTTGTATATGTATAGTCACTACACCCTTATGAAAATGGTTAAAAATTTAAGACAACATCAACAAACAAAGATTATAAAATGCTGACTGGGAAGCAGAGCAACTGAAGCACTCAACTCACATGCTGATGGGAATGCCAAAGGGTACAGTCAGGTCAGCCGTCTCAGTAGTTTTTTATACAGTTAAACATATACTTATCATATGTCTTAGCTATTAAAAGGATCAAATA
The DNA here is from genome assembly GCA_032199065.1 of Smutsia gigantea. NCBI lineage: Eukaryota > Metazoa > Chordata > Mammalia > Pholidota > Manidae > Smutsia > Smutsia gigantea. The sequence goes on from JAVSCE010020574.1 coordinate 229,352, forward strand.
CATATGAATAATATGTGCCAGAAAATAAATTAAGGGAGACCTAACCAATGTTTTGGGTGGCTTAAAATCGTTAAATTGCTAATTTTTTTCAAACTGATCTTGAAATTCAGTGCAATCCCACTCAAAATTCCAGAAAGATCTTTTTTGTTTTACCTGTGTGTGTGGCAATGGCATGGTAGGTATGACAAGATGATTCTAGAATTTATAAGGAAATGGAAAATTTTTTAAATTTTAGAAAATTCTGAAGACAAAAAAGAGCAACACTGAAGGACTTATACATGAAAATATTAATGACTATTATAAAGCTACAGCAATTAAAGTAGTATGACATTCATTCAAAGAGAAAGATTACATGTGCAGAACTAAGAATCAAGAAACGACCCACACGTATATGGCTGTCTGACTACAAAATGATGCAAGTACAATATATTTGGGAAATGATGGTCTTTTCAACAGATAATACTGGATCAATGAGTGTATATATATATAAACAAATTCAGTTTGACATTACCTGACATACAAAAAATAATAATTTCCAGATAGTTCACAGACCTAGATGTGAAAGGTAAAACATAGAGCTTTAATAAAAAATACAGGAAAATAACTTCATATATATGCAGATATTTCTTCAATATGATACAATAAAGACAAACAATAAAACATACATTGATAAAAAAGCCAAAAGCTATGAAGGTCTACCCAGTAAAAGGCATCATTAAGAGAGTGAAAAGGTAAGTCACTGATGGCAAAATGATATTTTCACCAAATGTATTATTTAAAAAAAACCCTTGCAACAAGTATACCCATAAATCCATAAGAAAAATACAAACAAAACCATCGGCTATGAAGGACCCAAATCATGGCAAAAAGAACGCAAGATGTTGCTCAACATCATTAATCATTTACAAAATACAAATTTTAACACAAAAATGACAAAAAAAATTCAGGAACCTGGATTAAATTAGAAACTACTGCAATAAAGGCAAGGAACAATATGGAGCAACTGGAATTCTCCCAACTTGCTCACGGAAGTGTAAACTGGTGTAATCAATTTGTGTCTCTTGTTGAGACTGATAATAGGATGATCTAAATACCCAAGGAAGCCAAAACTGTGACATATATATTCCATATATTAGAAAAAAAAAGAACTTTAGAGTATGTGTTAATTTATGTGCCTAATATATATATATCTGAATATAAATGAAAACAACTGATATGAATAAGACTTACCAGAAGTATATCTAAAAGTTATATACACACTGATTTTGTAAAAAACAGAAACAAAAACAAAAAAAAACACAGAACTAAAAATTAAAATATGTAGAGTTCCACTTAGTAAAAATAAGCACTGGTGTAATGCCAATTAATTTCTGGGAAACTTGCTCTTTGGTAGTTCACCTCTGAAGTCTCCAGTTATTTCACCAAACTAGCGGCTAAGAAAATCATACTGACAGTGGCTCCTCTGGAAGTGATTTAAAATACTTTGGGCAGCACGGCAGAGTTAGGAATGGCCACATGTAACCCATCCAGGGAGCCAAGGAATTCCATGAACAGTTTGTAAATCATAGGAAGGTTTTACTAGACTGTGGCCAAGGCCCATGAGTCGTGCTCTTTATGTCTTTGTGTATTATATTATCCCAGCATGCCTAGAGACAAGTTACTACTTTATCCTTACGAGACTCAAAACATTATACATCAAGTGACTGGTATATAGGTTCTTAAATCCCGTGGGACAGATCTCAGGAGAAAACCAAAATGTGATTATAGAAAATTCCAGACTGGATGGCCATAATCATAACCACTAGTAAAAGATCACTCATCATAATGAACTTTATTTCATCTATGTGAGGAGAAATATTTGTATTTAATTTCCAAAGCTTTTATTAGTTTGTTTTTAGAAAGTGTATCCATTAAAAAAAAAGTAACCATATGGTCAAGGCCCTGCACCTCACAGAAGGTAAAGAAAAAAAAACTCTTTAAATTGTATACCTAAACATAATAAAGATTTCTATCTTTATTTATGCATTTCATGTACAACTAACAGCTGTTTTTCACTTTTTAAAATCTCAAATATAATAATGGCAAAATCAATCTCTTCCTATTTAGCCTCATGCAATAAAAGGCAAGGAATCAACTTATGTTATAAACTACTGTGAAGCTAGCACCTGGGGGCCACCCCTCACATTTTACATGGCTTAAAAAACTGTAATACTCTTCTGTATCAGAAGGAGTTACAGGTTGTCAGCTTCATCCACCTGCACCTTGATAAAGGGATTAAAAATGCATTTTGAGACTCATACTTAACACAGAATTTAAAATAATGTTTGGCTATTATTTTTAGTCCAGGTAGAAGCCAGATGAATTTACTTATTCAGCATTTCTGTTGTGATATCATTATGAAGTAATGGCAAAAGTGACCGGAGAACTGAGAAATAAATGCTAATCTAAAAAGACCTAAATCAAAGCCTTTCATGGTATGTAGTCAAGAATGAGTATTGTGAATGATATAAACTTCGAAATGTGAAAAATGAATCATGCAAAGGTCTTTCAGGTGTTTTATGTAAAATGTTTTAAATTTTAAAAGTCCTCTATGGTAGGTAAAAGATTACCTCAAATGTTTTTGGATTTAAAGGAGGACATATTCTGTACATCAAATGTAACTCTATGTTGTAATTCTATTTGCAGATCTGTTAAGGGAAAATTTTAAAAAGGGCAAACAAAAAACTATACAGCTCACATACTGTATAATCATTCATGAAACAAGAGAGAATTTTGATTTGAAAGTATTTGATGATTAGAACTTTTTATAGTGAGGTTATCACCCACTCTAGGTTAAAGCAATAATCTATTCTATTTCCTATTTTACAGATTTATCTCTTTCATGAACCAAATTTTAATATTAATAGAACTGGAAAGAAGAGTTGTAAGCTATCTTTTTTTTCCAGCTTATTGTGAAATGAAAATTAGAATGAGATACCAATTTCACATAGCATGCTGAAAAGAAATGTATTTAAATTCAATAATTAGTGTAAAGAGAAAGAATAGATTCAGGTACTACTGGCTGAAGGATAAGTTAATATAATTATTATTAAGCAAAGTTTGGCCATATTTAAAAAATAAAAAGTATATAATGTTTTGACTGAATATGTCTATATCAAGAATTTTTTAAATGAAAACACTAAGGTGAGCTAAATTATATAGAACTGGATACTGGTACAAGTGATTTTGTGTCATTAAAAATATTGAGTCAATCTAAACTTCAAAAAGTTGGTTAAATAGAAAATGGTGTTTATATATTAAGATAAGAATAAATCTCTATGAATTATGTCATAAGAGAATATTGTGATAGAGTTTTGAAAATAAAAAGTAACTAAAAGAGTGTGCCATTTATTAAAAAAAGAAAAGTTTCTGAAAGAGATTCTCATAAAAAACATTTGATAACATTTAATGGCCACTCTCATCATTATCACCATCTCTGTAATATAATATCAGCAATCCAGGAAAAAAACATCTTTCTTAACCTGGTAAAGGGTATTTAAAAAACAATGACAAGAAATATCATAATTAAGGGTGAAATGGTAAAAGCTTTCCTTTGTCATCAGGAAATAAGACAAGAATGACCACTTTTGCACTTCTATTCATCATTACATTTGTTATAGTTAGTACAATAAGTAATGAAGGAAAAAATGGGGGTGGTAATGTAAGAAAGAAAATCAAAGAAGACCTAAATTAAATGTGGGATATATGGTTAATAAATTGAAAGGATTGATATTTTAAAGATATCAACTCTCCTTAAAGTGGTCAATGGATTTATTCCAGTATCACTTAAAATTCCAAATTCTTTTTCTCAGGAAAGTGAAAAAGCTAATTATAATACATTAAAAGTGGGAAAAATAGGCAAAATAATCCTGAAGAGGGCAAATTAGGAAGACTTGCTTGACCATATACCAAAATGACCACAATAGAGTAATGAATGCAGCATCATGTTACAGCAAGAAGTGGCAAACAGAAAAGATTAGAGAGTTCAGGAAGAGATCCGCACATATGCGGTAGTTAGTTTATGACCAAGGTGCAACTCCAGCAGAAATGGAAAGGATATTCTTAAAAAAAAAAAAGAAACGAATAGTATGGGAAACATGCATCTTAACTTTTACCTAACATCTACTTAAAAGATTACAGCAAAGCTTCCAAAAAGATGATATGAAAGAATATCTTCATGATAAGGAAAAAAATAGTCCCTCAACAGGATATAAAAAGCATGAGTTGTAAAGTAAATGACTGTTAAATTAGATTACATTAAAAGTATAAGCCCTCCATTAACAGACACAAATAAGAAAATTAAAGACAAGATATTGGCAGTACATATAACTACCAAGGGCTCAAATCCAGAACATAAAGAAAACTAAAAGATGGAATAGACAACCCAATAGAAAAATGGACAACAGTATTTAACAGGCACTCTACAAAAAAAAAAGTATGAAAAGATTCATTTTAGTTGTCAGGCAAAAGCAAATAAAAATATTATCATGTACCCTATCCTCAGAATTGTTAAAGTTAAATAGGATGAGACTTCCGTGTATTAAATAAAATATGAAGCAATAAGATTCTCACAACGCTGGTGAGTTTCAGATTGTACAAGCCCTTTCAAATAATATTTGGCAGTATTTCATAAAGTTGAAAAAATGCAAGTCCTATGGCCTAGAAACTCTATTCTTAAGCATGATCCCAATAGAAAAATAAATATATATGGACCAAAATATATGTATAAAATCTTCATAGCTAGTGAGTTAATTACTAAAATCTAGAAAAATAGTCTGTGAACAGTTAAATGGACAAAGTGTTTTATTTATGCAATGGAGTATTCCACAGTGAAACTGTACAAACTTCTACATGAAACAATGTGGGTGAGTCTTACAAATATAATGTTAGGATGAAGAAGAGAGACACAAAGTCATATATACCATGTGATTCCACTTACATACTGTTCAAAAACAGGCAAAATCAATCTGTTATATAGGAATTAGGAGAAGCTTCTCTTGGGAAAGAGGATAGTGGATAGGAGAGGTCATAGGGGATTCTTTTAGTGTTATTTTAATATATTATTTCTTGTTCTGGAGGCAAATGAACAGATGTTCATTTTGTAATAATTCATCAGGCTTTTATAACTTATGTGACTTTTTGTAAGTATACGATATTTTAATGAAAGTATTTATGTATAAAATAACACCTAGAGTTTTCCATGTTGAAGCTAGACTGTACTTTAATGGTTTTAATCACAAGATACATATATTTTTCACACTGTGTGTGTGTTGGATGGTAGAAAGATAAACAATTGTAAATTTAGGATATTAGTCCAATTAGGGCATCCAGTCACCATGTCTATTAACTCATTTGAAATGCTGATGGGTGTTCATTTCCCTTAATTTTTTATTGAACAACAAAAAAAACAAAGGTGAGTTTTAATCAAGATGTCTTTCAGCAGGAGTTTACAGGTGAAACCTACTGTCCTCAAACACTCCAGTGACCTGCTTTTGAGAAGGGCTTGTAGATCTTGGCCTCACTTGCTTTAACAAAAACAGAGAATACTGAGTCTATTAACCTCATTTGCTTTCTTTGAGAAGGAGCACCCTTGTATGTACCTCTGAAAACATAATTATTTAAAAAAATATATTAATATTTTCAGAGTATTAAGAAAACTCTTCTAACACATATTCTTAAAGGTATCTTTGTGTTGGGGTTTGGTCTGTTTGCAGACTTGGCCACTATACATGGTAGAAGTGTAGCAACTGACCAGCAGAAAAGTAAATCAACTGAGGCGCATGGACGGGGCTAGAATTCAGCATTGCAGCAGGTTGTTTAGATTTTACTGGGGTTGTGTTAGGTGTCTGAGGAGCAGCTCCCATTGCAATGAGAGTGGCAAGAACCGGACAAATGATCAGAATCTCTACGCTAGATGTGGATCTGGGCAAGGCTTTTACAAGGAGAACGGACTCTCAGTAGAGAGTCAAGAAATAATGGATGAAAGACAGCACTAGTTAAGCTACTGATTTGTAGGCATCCAAGGTAGAGTTTTTGTGTCAGTTATACCAGTTTACACATTTGAGAGAGTGTCTTCTAACTGCCTCCCTCTTTAGTCCAAGGTGACTCAGGTATTGGTAAGAGCTGAAATAACAGGTGAAAGGCCCTCTAGTCCTGGACACAAGTTGGGTAATTAATGAAGTCTTTTTCTAGACTTTGTATTTTAGACCTTGAATATACTGATTTTTAGAAAAATGTTTTATTTCATTTCATCTCATTTTCTTACATTCTTGAAGCAAAAATAACTTGAGACTGAAAAGAGGGTGCCCTTTTCATTAATTGCAACACTTTGGTTAAATAATTTAAAAAGGGATGTTTCTGTTTTCCTATATGCTGAGAATTTTACTTCCAAATGTGAAAAAAATCATAAAACTCTAAAAACATCTACAATTGTAGTAGTTCCAATCCAGAAACTGAGTTTTAAAAATAGATTGCATTAGTTTTTCATAATTGGTTATTGGGAAAAAAGTGATAAGAAAATGCCACAGTGTCTTAGACTTCCCCTTAGAGTTGGAAACTCATCAGTGATAATTTTTATTCTTCCTTATTGTGAAAATACTTAAGATCATATCCAAAAATTATAAGATTCTGTCACCTTTAAAATATACTTTTCCAACATAGTAAAATTTATTTGGATTCATTGGCTTCCTTGATTTTGGTCCTCAGTAAACAAGTCACATTTATCCTTAAGCAAAGATTTGTTATTTCTGAAGGTCACCCAGGTACTTAAGTCAGAGGCTTAAAACAGTTTTTAGTAGCTAAAGATGCACTGTGGCCTTTTAGGTGGTGAAAAGACTTATTTGTGAGGCATATGGTCAGCCTCAGGCTTAAGACATTAAAAATGAGGCTGGAGGGAGTTCAAACTATGATGCTAATGAGTGGCTATGTCCCTGTATTACATGTACCAAAAAACAGTGAGAAAATCTTTTATGACAACTTGTCTGCTGCCATTAAATGCAAACCATGCAAAAGGAAAGGAATCATTCTTGGATATGTCAATATGTGAGTTTGTTAGAACCACAACAAATTGCATAAAATTATTTGAAATACAATTCTAGGCAAGATTTAGAGGGCTGAAAAACTGAACAGATCATAGTTTGGGGGGACATTTTTCTGATTAGCTTATTACAAGATATAACTGAATTATGACATATCTCCTTCTTTTATATTAAATCCCTTGATATTCATTCCTGAGGTATTTTCCATGGGACAAAAATAAACAAAGCTACTGAATCTTTTCTGAATTTACCTTACTCAAGGTAAATTATTCATGTTAAACATCTAGACATTAATTTACTAGACCTATTAATTTTTAGAAAGTTACTTTACTCCCAGTTATAAGAAATATAATATTCGTTTTATCTTCTGATTCTCAAATTATAGCACTAAGGTGGAGAAGTCTTCTAAATAATATTTGAATATTTCTGGCTGATGGGTGTTTGCAAAGAATGGTAAATTGATGTGACAGCTTGTGAAGTTCCTTATTTACCATTTCTTTTTCCATGATTTAAAGTTAGAACTGTGATGCAAATTCTCTATTTCACCTTATCTCTCCAGGTTTGAGAGGCTAGGGGATTCTCAAATACTGGCTGGCATGAAAAAATATCAAATACACATCATATTTTCAAGTTTTAGTGTGAAAGAAATATACTTAGTACTACCTCTATGGCCTCTTTATTTAACAGATTTAATCAGAGTAATAAAATATTGTTCATAATACTATACAACTGTTGTTTTTATCCATCATTTTCTTCCTTATGATCCATTTTCAAAACCAAAATAAAATAATTATTTTAAGTGGGCCGTGGATACCTAGGATACCTACTTTTGGTAAGATGACTGCTCAACATTAGGGTGGACAAGCCTTCTCTGGTACTGGTATGAGCTACTTTATTGACAATGCAGTTGAGTAGCCCAACAATAACATGTCCAACAGGGTATCTTGATACTACAATTCAGAATTGCTAATATAATATGATGTTGTATTTATGATGAATATTGATGTAAGAAAACAGAATGTAGAAAATATATGCAGAGAGGGCTTTTTTCTTAAGGGAAGTAATAAATTTACTTCTCTTGAATAATAACCATCAGAAATGAATAGTAACACCAGAAGGGAAATCTTACTGTATCAAAAGAAGAAAATGTTTTAATTTTGGTAGATGAATAGTAAAGCACATTAGATAAGTGATCTTAAGTACCATTGTGGAAAAGCAGTTGAGATAATAAGGACCACACACAATTAAATAAACATAAAATTACATATCAAATATTTACAATATTTACATCTTACACCCACAATAGTGAGATGAACCAGGGGAACAGTTTGAGCTTGATTGATGAGCTGAGCTAGCTGCGAGCCATCTGAGATCAAAGTCATATACTACTATTGGTTTGCTCCATTTGGGGGTTGCTATGAGATTTTAATGCAAAAAGCTATATTAATAATTAGATGCATATACAAAGGTTGTTTAGCTAATTTTACTTGGAAAAAAAACTTTGAAAAGTGCATGTAGTAGTCAAAGAATGAGATCTTAGATTTTACAAAAAAGATTTAACTAAAATTTCAAGTTCACCAATAAGAGAAGTCACTCTTCCCATGGAACAGTGAGGTGGTCTGAAAGAGGACAAGAATATTTCTCTAATAGGGGTTCTTCCTATGGAAGGAGTCATCTGGAGTATAAAATAGACTGATTAATAGAAAGAAAAGAATGAAAGAGGATATTCATAAAATACCAGTGACCACTTCTCACCTAAAATTGAGTTCACTCTTTCTACTTGCCCCATCAAATCAATGCACATGCTCATTGTTTTTTCATTTTTATTTCCTCATCATTAATTTCAAAATTGTGGACCTATCTTTATTAGTAAGTCTTATCTTTGCTCTCTAAACAAATTAGTACTTTTATTGCACCTTTGTTCACCAAAAGAAACATTCCTAAATTATTTTCTCTCCCCATTGCTGCTCTTTGCTACAATCCAACCAGCATTTTTGAGAGCATTCTGAAAACACCTGCTCTTCGAGAATCTCTTCAAGAAAAGGGGCTTTCTGCGATTTAATATATTTTATAAATGTCACGTTTTACCCCATTGCACAGATTTAAAATGCTCATTACCAAAGATGTCTTCCAATAAAGAAAGCTGATTGACTTGTTTAATCTAAAATTCCCAATTTTATTTCAAAACAGCAACTTTTCAAAAAAAAATTGCTCTTATAATCTCTACCAATTAGTGTTCTGTGAGACACACTTTGAGAAATGCTTTCCCAAAATATTTAAAGATATTTCTAAATAGTTCCCTGGCCTCAAATGTAGTCATGCCAAATTAATCAACATATTTTTATGATTAACTTTCCTGTTTAAAAACATCCTATGTATCCCCACTGCCTCTTAGACAAAAGTAAGTTCAGCCTACTCAAACTAATATTCAAAGTCAAGTACAATTTTTTTACTCAAGCTCTCTCTAGATGAAAATGCCACCATTTCCTACAACAGAATTCTTGCTAAAGTCAAATATGTTGTCTCATTAGTCCTTCATAGGACAAGTAACTTGAGTTCTCTAAGCCTTAGTTTCCTCAAATCCTATCATCTCACAGCTAAAATTACATATCAAGCCTTTCCTGACTCATACTCCCTTGTCTATACTCTCAAACTCATTACATGCCGTGCACTTACACTTATCCTTTTATGTGTTTTATATGTTTTGATTTTTATTGAATGGGCTCAGAGAAAATGTAATACAATAAGAACTGTGGATCCACAACCTAACCAAGACCACTTAACCTTTATGTGATTCAAGCAAATTACTTACTCTTTTGTGTTTCTCTTTCCTCATATTAGAATGCAAATAAACATTAATTGACAGATTTTTCATGAGTATTACATGAAAATATGTATGTATATATAACAGAGCATCCTAACACATAGCTATTATGATTAATATTGGATCTCTAATTCCTTCATATCAATATCCAGATTTTATTTCTTTGTAGAACCCCCATTTTGTATACAAGAAATTTTGCCTATGGGAAGTATTTATGAACTATTTTATGGAGTCAGAAATATCAAAGCTTTAAGGATCAGTAAGGGCCATATAACCTAGTACTCTTACTTTGTAAATAGGAAGCTGATATACTAAACATGTAGTTTCCTTGCCCATGTCCCACACTTAGTTGATAACACATCAGGAATAGTCCTCTGGGCCAAGACCTATCAGATCCAGATTTTAATTAATGACTTATTTAGGAAAATATCTGACAAGCTATAGCTTGCTTAATATTTTAGTTTACTTCCAAAGTAAGCACTCTTCATGTAATACATGGAAAAATGCAAAAATGGTCCCCAAATTCTTCTCCTTTTTGTGTCCACCTCTCTTCCTGAATGCATGGTCTCCCACACTCACTCTTGCACTGGCCATGTGACTGGCTTTAAACAATAAGATGTTATTAGTATGAGCAGAAGTTTGAAAAACATTTGCTGAGTAGGGATTTTCCTCTTTTAAAGTCCTTGCAACTCTCTGGGTACCATGTGAATATGTCCAGACAAGCCTCCTGGCGTATGTGAGACCGCAGAAAGGAGAAATGAGTTTTCCAGTGCAGGCTCCTCAGAACAACCAGCCCAGCCAACGGGTCAGCTGACCAGAGCCCATGGGTAGGTCAGGCCAAGTTCCGCAGAAGATTCACCATCTGAGGCCAGCCCAAGTTTCCGACCCACAGAATCATGAGGTAATGAAATGTTGTTTTAAGTATTAAATTTGGGGATGGAGTGTTGCACGCCAAAAGCAAACCAACAGAACTTTGGAGATTGGTTAAATAAACGGTTATACAAACGATACATAGAACTATTAAGCCTCTTTAGTTCAAGTCCCCTCATACACAAGATCTTACTTACTGTCCTCTAAAAAAAAATTACTTACTTAATAAGAAATTTCATAGATCCAGATACCATAAAATGTGTGCTTTTATCCTCAACACTTATCAGTTGTTTTGTCATCATATCAGAATGATTTTACTCTCTCAGCATATGGATTTCTTTGTTGGTGTGAACAGTTTTTCAGCTTCCCAATTGACTGTAGCACATCATGCTCCTCAAAACAAGTATTATGTGACATAAAAAACACTTTTGACAAAGGCCATTAAAGAAATAACTGTGGTATTTGAAAGCCATTCCAGCATATTCTAAGAGGATGATAACATTAACACATTATCATTATATTATCAGATAACGTTCTACCTAGAAGTCTGAGGGTAAAAACAGCATTTCTTCCCCTCCTTTGAGCAATATAAAATTTGTTACACCGATAGTGTTGAGAAAAGCACCAGAAAATTACATCACAGCTTCATACAAGAACATACATTTTCATAATGCTTTTGGCAGTAAGATAGAGCAATGTGATTTAGAGGAATATGGGGGATTATTTGATGTTTTTCATTTTACTCAGATCTCCACGAAAGCCTGAGAAATACTTCATTGAGTTAGAGCAGTGTTGATGAATGTATATCAAGGACTCTTAAAACCCATTTGAGTATATAAATCATTCCTAAAATAAGTATGTCACAAGTGGTGTGTAATCCACATTTTGTATATTGTTCAAAACACATATATATATTAGGAAAATAAATTTTTCTTTTCCTATGAATTTTAGATATGCCTATTCTTTCCTCATGCTATTTGTTAAACTATATATAAATATGTAGGGATATATTTTTGAAAAAAAAGTAAACTTTCATCTTATTATACAATGTATCCAATGAAAGTATATGATTTGAGCCTGATGGTGGTTGGAGTTTATGAAATCACTCTAAGAATTTCTGTCAGTCTTGTGCTGTCTGTGGATAGCATCAGGCTGAAAACAGAAAAGTGAATACAGGATAAGGGGGCAGGAGGTGCTTTTAGCTTCTAAGTAAGCAACAGAGAACAAAGAACTGTACAGTGGATTTCAGCCAAATAGTCATGAAGTAGGAAGGTATAGTCACCAAAGAAGGTAGGTAAATGCCAGAGAGGCAAAAGGGACCGATTTTCAGGTGAAGAACAGTCAGGCAAGGGGAATAAGTGAGTCAGTGAACATGCACGACACTTAAATGTGCCAAGATGATGTTGAACCAGAGGTAAGTTTCTGTTACCCTAGAATTGGTAATTTAAATTATGTACTTCTTCAGGGGTAGAATCTAATTGTCAGGTTGCAGCCATTATAGGAACATTACAGGCTATGATCCTGAAAATTTGGACTATATTTGGGCATATGGAAAAAGTATGAAATACATGAATAAAATGACCAAGAATAATTTCTCAGTCAGTCAACACCGCTTTGTGCAGAGCCTATGAGGTAGGCACCTCATCTCACTGACTGGTGGAGGACTACTGTAGGCAATCTGTAATGTGAGGAACTCCTTAAGAAAGAGTAATGAAATAGTAATCCTCTTTTAGCTTTTAAGTCTAGTTATTTTATGCACTTAGTCTAATATTTTATTGTAAATTCATATTTAGTTGGTCAATTACTTTTTTCTGGTTTTGTAGACTGTTCAGTATTGGCTACTAAATTCCTTAGTTGATATTTCTTGACGAATAAACTGCATATGAAAATCCATTGGCCTCATGGCATTTTTTTTTCACCACTTAGAGAATCCAGGAATCTAAGAGCTAATAGATTCATTCTGCTTTCACAGCTTGGGAGACTCTCCCTCACTGTGTCAAAGTCATGAGCTCTTATTTTAGGGTTTACCATTATGCAGACACTTTTTATTTTCTGACTAACCAAAACAATATCCCTCTTCTCAGGTCATAGAAGATTCTTGAAGTTGGAAGTTAGATTAGGTATATTGTACATTTAAAAGGCTGATTGTCCAGTGGAGTTTGAGCTGCAGAGAGCAGAAACAGTGTAATTTTATTTCTTTGTCTCCAGAGTCTATCTCAATGCCTGAAACACAATGAATTCTATAAAAATGCATGGAATAAATAGGTCCTGGATCAACTGGTTAGGCCAGCTCTGACTACTCACCGTTTCGATGGCACTATCAACTCTGTAACAATGGGAGGGATAAAGCCAAAAGGAGAAAAGGGAAAGAAATTAGGTTTAATTTGTTTAATATTTGGTTGATGTAAGACTTAACAAAGACATTTGGTTATTTTATCAGGATAATACAATGGCTAAATTAAACCATGTCACAAGGTAAAGAATATAGTCAGCATGCTGACTGTCCAGAAAATATAATTTCAAGAAGTAATAAATCTTTACCTAGAACAAAAATTAATTTTGTGTGTACAGTGTACATATATCAGAGGTTTTTTTTTAAGTTCAACTTTTCTAAATTCACTTCCTTATAACTTGAATGTCCTTATTTTCCCATAATAACTAACAGTTCTACCTTTAGGTCAAGGTAGATTGGCAGAAAATGGTTGGCAAGAGTTGATAGATCTATAAAAGGAAATTAAGCTTCAGTTTCTTCATCTCGTTAATGATGTATATATGCAATGCCAAGTATTTAGCAATATTAGTTAATCAGGAAATCCATTGTGAATGATTAAAGGCACATTAAATATGTAATTTCTAATGTAGGTTTAGGGCTACTATTACATTTTTGCTCTAATGGGTTAAAGTGCTTAAAGAAATGGTGATGTTAGGCTAAAGTTGTTTTAACTTTCAAAGAAAAGGGCTTTTAATTAAAATAATCATAGACTCTTCTTGAAAATCTCATTGTCTTTCTAAGGTGAATTAAGGGATTGCATTTTTCCCTGCAATTAAATTTTCAAAATACTAGTGAAAAATGGGATAAAAAAATTACCAGTATGGTCAAAGAAAAAGGCAAGTTTTATGATAGCTGATATAGAATCAGATTGGAAAACAAGAAGGGCCAAAAGAAATAAACATACTTATAAGTTGTGGACAAGCTGAAATATGACATTCTGTGGAGTAATAATTTGACTGGCTACATAAATTAACTACCCAACTACAGATGACTGTAAAGGAAGGATTATTTTAGTTTCTTGCATTCAAATCAAATAGGTAAAGATTGTGTCACCTTATAAATTGAAGTGCACCTGACATATAAAGCTGTTTTAGGGGAAAACCTATTGCCTTTATATTTCCCAGTTTTCAGTAAACTCAGACACAGGTAGCTGTCAAGATCTGACTTGAGTTTAAGATAGTCTGATATGTCAAATCTTGTGAGTTAGTACTTCGGTATCATTTTTTATCAATTTTTTTGCTAAAGAAAAATTACCTGAAGATAAAGAAATGAGCATTATCTATCTTGTCGGAACTAGTGATTTCCAATGCCTAGCAAAATGATACTTTTAAGCTTCTTTATAAATGATAGGTCAAGAGCTTTGTATAGAAGGTAAATCATTTTCAAAATGAGGCTTCATTGAATATTGATGCTATTTTTGACATAAAGGACACATGAATAGAAAAAATTATCTTTGTTATTGACTTCATTATCATCATTATGACAATCATCCAAAGTATTTTTCATCATAATAATAGAAAGCATTTATACCCACTGCTGTCAGTATATAGTGCTTTTCTAAGCATTGTCATAAACAAGATAATAAAGTTGTTATTTTGCTTTCATCCATTCTAAGATTTGTCTTCCTACTCAGCTTCAAAATGTAGTAAATGTGGATGATAATCTTGAGAAGCAACTGGAGAATAAAATAGATTATATACAATTTTTCTTTCAGTTTTGACTAGTCACCCCTTTGTACAGATATGAGGAAAATTGGTACTTCTTTAAATTTGAATAATAATATTCAAAAGAAACAAGGTATTTTATAATACTTATAGCACTTTTTATGAGTATGATTTATATAATGGATATTTTTTACTATCTTGTCTTATTTTAATCTGAAAAATTATGTAGAATCATTGACCGGTCTATTTTTATATTTAACATTTTAGTACTTTAATTTGCAGATTCAAATTAAGTGGTAAAATACAAGATTTATATGCCTGGAAAAGCAAATACACTTGGCTTTGACATTGTAATTGAAGAGGTATTTATTATATACCTGACTGATATAAGCCAGCTGACAATGTGAAGTTACGGGTTTTTTTCTATAAAGGCAACAATGCCAAGGGGCAGCAAACATTATCATTATTTATTATGTTTATTAACTGGAGCCCAGAATAAACTTAGAAAACCATGAATTCCTAGACATGTAAAAAAGAATGGCCATTCTCTCTCCTATTGAGCTCCTTTTCTAAAATTCTTCATACAATGGGATGATTTTTTATCTTACATGGGATGAAAACCTGCCGTATAATAGGAAACCAGGATCTTTGACGCTATGGACAATTTAAATGTTCTCTCAAATCTATTCAGTTAATAAGCAAACAGAATGCCTCAATTATTTTATTTGAAAAATTCAAGTCTACAAAACTGTAGATCCAGTAACAAAGTGTTAAATGTGACTGTATAGTATTCAACAAAAGGGGAAACTTGCCGAATAAGACACCTGAGGCACAATAAAGGCAAACTCAGTGAAGCACCGAACAATGGTCTATGGCAGTCAGCTCCAGATTAGTTTAGCTGGATAATCAGAGGGATGTACTAGACAAATATGGAAAGCATAATTTGCAGAATAAAATTTCCCATTGAGTGTCCACATTAGGCAAGTAGATATATGAATATTATCAATCATAGCAATAAAGAAACTTCAAAATATTCATAACTAGCATTGTCAATTTGCAGTCTAAAAGTGATAGAGGTGCTAGCAAATAAAGAACTGCATAAAAAATATGAGGCAAAATTAGCAGCAAATACGGTCATCAGATAATACTGTTGTGGACTGTTGAAAGGAAAGTAAATGTTAAATCAGACACAGTCTTATAAAGAAAGAAATCATAGTAGAAGTTTTCATTATATTTAGGGAGATAGAGAATAAAAGCAATAAATTTCTTTGGCCCAGAATCACATTTTATTTTTCTGCTAGCCAAGTTAATTTTAAATTTCTATTCTGTAGGTCTTAATAAGCATAATTATACAATAATTATAATTTTGACAATATTTATATATATCTGTAAATACATTTAAATTTAGATTTTGATAATGTATAAATTATATCAGTATAGTTTCTCAAAAGTATCAGCACATTTTAGATTGATTCAGAGAGAAAAAACCTTCTACTGAACTCATAAAGCAAGATTTTTTGCTTCATATATGCTCAATTTCATTATATATTTGATTCTGTACCATTAATTCATATATTTTTTAACATTTTCATCCAAAAGACATCTTCACATAAAGTCTTTCTGTAAAATTAAAGAAAAATATGGTGTACTCCAATTCCCCTATTAAAATATCTGTTTTTCACCAGAAATACCTGTATGGCCCATAGAGAATCACATATTTATGGTATTATTTTATACTTTTAATTTCATTGCATTATTTATTATTTATTTGAAATGAGTATCAAGAACTATAAGTTACTTATGGCAGAGAGAAAGAAGCTGACTTGAAGAAAAGATTCAGTATTATAGGTAAAGACCATTTCACTCAGTGAAAATACCTCGTTTGATACTACAATGATGGATATATATCATTCTACTTTTGTCCAAATCTGTAGTGTACAGAACCAAGAATGAACCCCAAGGTAAACTATGGTCTTTAGCTGCTGCTGATGTATCAATATGGGTTCATCCTTGGTTAATATATATATATATTATAAACATATACTTTTAAATATTTTATTTATATTATATATATATTTTTAACATTTCTTTTATATATATAGCACTCTGGTGATTGACATTGGTATTGGGAAAGCTATGCATGTGTAGGGGCAGAGGGATATGGGAAATCTCTGAACTTTATTGTAAACCTAAACTGCTGTAAAATACAGTCTTTAAAAAAATGTGTCCACATACCTTGCCAAGACTTACTTTGTAACCTTCCTTTCCCCTCGTGTTCGCAACTGTTTTTCATTACTTAAAATTCTAAGAGTGTTTTCTTCCAAGCTAATTTTCTCTAAGGACACCTAAAACTTGCTGTTTTCACTTATATGTGGAATATAAAAACAAAAAAAAAATCCCTAAAAAACAGAAATATACCCAGACACTGAGAAGTGACTGGTAGTTACCATGAGGAAGAGGCAATAGGTGAAGGGGATAAAGATGCCCCAAATCTTCATCATATATAAATCAGTCATGGGGATGAAAGTAGAGCATAAAGAATATAATCGATAGGTCTGTGACATCTATGTTGACTTCCTTACTTGGGTGAGCCTATAATAATGTAGTTTACTCTCGAATAACTGTTGTATGCCAATATAATATTGTATATCAACTATAGTTCAATAGAAAATGCCTTTTTAAAATATAATTAAAAGCCAGCAAATTGATTAGTATTTCAGGAGTCATTCAGTTACATGAATTATGCCTACTGGAGTCATATATAAAAATAAAATTTGTTGTAATAAAAAAAGGAGAAAATAATTGATTAGGCTCCCTAAGGCAGATATTTTAGAGAATTTTAATTCAAAGACAGGATATCTCAATGACCATGAAAACTTTGAAGCTAAACTTGATTTGGAATTCTTGGGGTGACATGGGACAATTAAGCAAGTGCAATATTTGCTTTAAGAAGTATGAGTGTCTATAATTTCCCTTAGCTATGGGTCAATACATTATATGGAGACAGAATGTAGTCTTTAAATTCCATTGCCCTCGAATTTCGCTTACAACTTTGAGTTGTTTTTTGTTTTTCATACCAAATTGACTAAGATGCCATCAGCTCCACTTTGCATCTAATCTTCACCCTGGAGCTCCTGATCTCCACATCCCACTCTACTTTTTTCTTTTAGTAATCACATTCATTACTTCCTTTTATTTAACATAATTTACTTATTTTATTTTTTAATGTTTGCTTTTTCCTATTAGAATATGTTACTTGAAGGCAGTGATGTGGGTATGTGTGTGTGTGTGTGTTTGGCAGTCGATGTGATGGAGTTCTTAGGGACCCTTTTGGCATAAAGCAGATATGTATATTTAACAAATAAATATTCATTAAAAGAATGTTTTTTAAACAGTGATCAAACTAAAACTAACAATCCTTTCCGGTTCCATAGGGTAGAAAAAAAAAGTGCCAGTATGATATTAAGGATCAGGATACATTTGCCACCTATTTGGCACAATTTCTTATGTGTCAGAAAAGCCTTAGGTTTTCTATTGGTTTTGTTATCATTTCAGTGATGATTGCAATTTAAATCTCATCTAAGTCTGCAATAAAATTCGACCCTCTGGCCACATTCTTAAATCTATATTACTTGTTTGGAGAGCATAGAAGTCAGTGGTTGTATACTCTAAAAAAATCAAAACTGCAAGTTTTTAGAATTAGAAGTAATCATTGAAATCATGGAGTCTCAACTCACCCTTATTTACTTATGGCAAACTGAGTTCCCACAGCAAGCGAGGGATGGATATAAAGGAATAAACCTTAAATATATATTTTTTCTGCATAAATGATTTATTTGGTTTTATCGTTTTGCTATAGTACAGGTTTCTGTGATCTGTGTGGCATATATAGTAGCTTATACCACACAAAGGAATTATGTTCATTGATTTCACAAGGTATTCTGAACTTCAGAACTGAAATTTGTGATTTCTTATAGGTTCTTTCAGCACTTGAAATTTATTGGCCATTTCTATAACCTGTGGATTCAGTTTATTAGTAACTCTAAATCAGAAACTAGTAGAGCAGATTGTTTTTTCATAGACATCTCCTTAGAAATCGTATTATTCTGTAAAGAGAATTATAAGACTATTTTTGCATTATTTCTCCTTTCATTGTAAATCTATAGAAGAATATTAATTCATGAAGTGGGTGGTAAGAAAAACAAAGTAATTCTTATCTTTGGTCACTTAGTCAGTTTAGCCACTTAAAAACAGTCATGAAAGGACTCTAGTGAGTCCTAGAGAGGCCTCTAGAAAAAAACAGAATAAAAATTCTTAGTCAAATAAAAAGTGTGCATAGTTTATGTGTTTAACTTAATTGCTAATAAATAAATAAATAATACCCAACTTGCCCAGAGCTTTTCTATCTTTTGGATAGGGAAATGGTTTAGAAGTTTTATTAATAGACTTTCATTTTACTTACAGATTTGCAGGCAGAAATAATGATGAAATTAGAATATGGGTCATTATTTGATGTCCCTCATTTGTTTATTCTTTACATGAGAGAAAGAAGATGTAATTGAGTGACAGGAGTGTGGACTTGTGGTTGTTCCTGAACCATTTCTGGTTGGAGTTTCATCAAAAGAATTGTGCATTCTCTGAAAAATAAATAGGTACAAGGGTGACACATAAAGGAAGAATCCTAGGTCAGGAAGTGAGGAAGAGGTCACGGAGAGGCAGAGAAAGAAGCAGAGAGATAGAAATAGTATCAATAAAAAAGTGCTTGTAGAAAAAAGTAGAAAGTGTACCATGCAGATGTACCACTGACATTAAACAATCCATCCAATATTGAATCTCATGTGACTGATTCTTGTACAGGCTAGTTTCTAGTTGACATTATTAAGTATTATGTAAGAAATAACCACTATATAACCAGTAGCTTCATTAAACATTTGTATTACACAAAATTCTGACTGACTTTGATTAAATCTTGCTAAAACACAAAACAAAGGTAAAACAAAAATGAGAATTATAGTCTGAGTATCTACCTTATTTATCTCCATGTGAAGACAGTTTGATATGCCATTGAGAATCTGGCATTGATGAAATGTTTTTGAACTTTGAAATGTTTGTGAAGCTTTTACAGTAAACTACGTTAAATATTTTTTGGATTTCTTTTGCATAAGATGACTTCTAGCTGAATTGCTATATATTACTTTTTCTGTAAATTATCTGCTAAAATGTGCACAAATTAAATATTAAGATTGTCAGATTATTTCCTTCTGCACATAGTAGTCCTGGCTAAATTTAATGGTCTGAAAAATTTCAAAGGTAATATTGAACACTTTGCTTGGGAGGAAATTGAAATGTATGGCTTAATTTAAACAAACTTAAATGTGATTGTTCAGTCCAGTATTAGAATACTAACCACCACTCAGTATGTTTTTCTTTCTTTTTGCCTCAGAAAAATGGTTCATATTGGGAAGCTATGCACTCAACTTAGAAACATTATCTAGGTAGGTTTTTCCTCCAATTAGGGATTTCCACATTACTAAGTTCAGGACAAAGAGATGTAAGTGAGAGTGTTTTATAGGTCTTCAGGAAACCTGGTAATGGAATCCTGAAGTTCTTGCAACAATATTGGACTCTAAGTTTATACTGAGAATATCTGAAGACTTCCTAGCTCTAGGTATCTGAAGACTTCATTGAGTAACCATATCAGCCAAAGAATGCTTACATTCATATAAGCCACTGTTAAAATGGTGCATATGTAAGCCACTATTGATAGTTCTGAGATCGCAACTCAGGAGAACTGACATAATTGCCTCCAGTAAAATTTTATATGTGGGTATTTATTAGAAAAAATAAATGTGTTTTATAGAATTAATAGCTACCAATATATACCTTAATTCATTTTGTCTAATTATATACTCAAGAAAATGTAGTTAACAATGGGGATAAGGAAGTCAGCTGAGATTTTTAAGGTTGAAATATAATTTGTGTAACCTTTGAGTCAAAGACTTCCAAACCCTATATGATGTTTAATTTTAAATAGCATAACTCTTATCTTTATTACATAACATGTGGCAAATGAATAAAAACCTAAGACTTTACTTATATCTGACACAAAATTCACTAGGGAGCATAAATCATGTAAACTTAAAACTGTTTATACAAAGCATATGTTTCTCATGTGAACATATAAAAGAATAGGAGGGCCATTTATTAATTTAACTTCTTTACGTATATGTGAGATTAGGGTTAGATTCCAAATGGATACAAATAGAGCTCTTACATTAAATTTAATTTTCTCAATCAAAAAGTTATGAATACATTGATCGTATGTGGGTAAGTGAATAGTTTCTGTCATAGTTTGGTCTGGATTTAGATTCCAATAATTTGCAATGTAGAAAAAGTAGATTTGAGAAAGAAAATGATGAGTTTAATTTTATACATTTTGAATTTGAAGTGACTGCAGGACACTGAAGGTGATGAGGAGACAACTGATTAAACAGGTCTAAAGCTTTGAGTGAGGACAGAGACTTCCACGGAGATTTGAAAGTCATTAGCATATAGATGAGAATGGATGTGGATATGCAAGCAGGTTGTAAAGCTGAAGAAGCAGTGGGCCGAGATGGCATCCTGGAGATCAGCAGGTGAGGACATATCCATAAAGAAAAATCAGCATGGGCAGGACAGAACAAGGAGAGTTGGGTCACCTAAAGCAAGTGGGCAGAACATTTCTAGAAGGGACTAATGAGAAGTTAGACATGCCAGGGAAGTCTAGACATACAAGGTCCAATAAAAATCTACTGGCTCTGAGACAATTGAAGCTATAGAGGAAATAAGTTGTGTTCAAGGAAAGATAAAGACTGGAGAAGGTCAAAGACTAAATGCATGATGAGGAAGTGGGGATATGTAATTGATCCTGTCACTTCTGAGTAATGTCAATTTTTCTTCTTAATTTCTAATTCTTATAATTCATATTTCTTGTTTTGCTATCTGCTGCTTTCAGAAAAATACTAATAAAAGTGGTTATATACACAAATTTGACCTGTTCTTCACTTGGAAAGAAATACTCATATTACTACTACATATTCATCACTTAGCTTGAAATTTTATTTAACATTTTGATAGAAACCTGTGCTGGCCTCTGATACCCTGTCAGATCTCCATTTAGGAATGAAGGGATCATTTTCCCAACTGCTAAGAGTGTTGCTGGCAGAGCTCCTGTCTGGACTGTCCTGGCCCAAAGTAGTTTCTTCGTGGGACATACAGAACCGAAAGACCGATTGTCATACAATATAGGTGCTAAGCTTGGTCAGCTGTGTCGGTAGCGCTGATCCCGGTTTCTGAACTCCCCATGTAATCAGATGAAGCTTCCTTTAAGACTGCATTGCAGCTCAGCTTTTCCCTCTGCTTTATGCCACTTCCTTCCCACACCCCTTCCGTAGGAGTTAATTCCCTGAGTCCTCCCCAGTACACCAGCTACATGATAATCTCTCTCCCAGCGTTTCTCACGGAAACGCAAACTGCAACAATATTCTCAGATCGTTCCTTTCCCTTTTATTTCTAGTTTCTAAGTACACCTATCATTATTTCTTTTTACGTTTTAGAAACTCCCAGACGATTATTGGTTTATACTGGTAATATAAAATCAGACTCAGCTTTCTGCCATGGTGAAGTTCTAGAGTTGTGTGTTTTCACATGAAATTAATAAAAATTGATGAAAGAGACTCAATATTTGCTGCCTGCCACTCAGGGGCTTAAGACGTGTACTGGGAATTAAGAAATTCTGATTTGGAAATTTTCTCTTTGCTTTTCATGTACAAATACATATGTAATTTATTTTAGTTATATTTTATTCTGTATTGCCATATTAGAGCACAAGTTTCTGAATTATTTCAGTCCACCATGTTTCTTAATCCATAAATACCAACTGTTCTTTCCTAGTTTATTTTTTGTGCAAGAATACACACACACACACACACACACTCAGTGGATTGCCTACCTTAAAGCTTCTTGCTGTATGATTGTAAATTTTGAATAGCTATATAAAATCTCCTTGCTTTAGGTCAGATTCCCCAGAAGCAGATTCTGAGACAGAATATATGTACAAGTGATTTATTAAAGCAATGCTCCCAGAAGAATGGTGAAGAAGTGAGGATAGCAAAAAAGTAAGGAAAAAGCCAACAACTGTGAGATTTCAGGCAAAATCTCAGCTTCAACCTGATCCTACAGTGAACTCTGGAGCATAAATTACGCCATATTGTTTGACCTGCCCAAAGTAAGAGAGTTGGACTTTTAAATTCACTCACCAGTCAGTTAGTTACTGATTAAAGGCCGTCCAGAGGGACATAAATTCCCAAACTCCCAAATACTTTCTGCTCTCTGTAGCACAAGAATATTCCTCTGAAGAAAGACACAGACATAAGTCTAGAAAGAAAACACAGAAGCTTAGAGAGTAGCTTAAAGAATCAGTAAAGAGATCTGAGTGTATCTAGCAACAGTAATGTCTGAAATATATATATCTCCAGAATCTTATATATATGTATTTTTTTTTCATTAGAAAGTATGAGCTCCCTTTTGATATATACCAAAATGGAGCTTATGTGTTCTAACTAAAGAGACTTTTAGAGATCCTAAACTGATGAAAAGAATTTGGGTGTTCTTATCTATGTAATACAAATTGAAAAACTGCAGTGGTAAGATATAAAAACATTAGCACACTCTCTAAATATGACCCCCTGTCTCTCTTAAAAGATGAAAGTCAGATGAAATACAAAACATTGTGGGAATGAGACTGCAGAAGTAGTATATATACAAATGGCAGATCTTATACATAAATAGCGCCTAAGGAGGATAGGGTGAGTACTGTGGCCGCTTAGACTGCTTTGGAGGTTTTTAGTAAAGTGAAGCTGGAGATGCCAGAGAGAAAATGGTAGGTTGATTGACCTCTAGCTGAACAACAGCCTGCGGTCTTTGCTCAGAAGTCAGAAGCTATGGTGAATATTTACTTTGGTTTCCCCGTTGAGGAAGCTGAAGGTTCATATCTAGCCGCTCAGGTAATTGAGTTTACAGAATCAGATCTTTGATTTCTCATCACTTAAAGAAATCAACAGCAACTCATACTGGCTCAGAGTACTTTGTCTTCATGCAGGATTTCAAATAATATGGTTATTGCTTCACACACACACAAACTGGACAATTTAATGAATTTTAAAATTAACAAATGGCATTGCCCAAGTTACCCCCTGGAACTTATGATTTATACTGGTTTTAGGAAAATATTTTAAAGAAAAGTCTCCCTTATTGACTTTTATTGAGAAAGGAGACCACTTTGGTCTATATTCAGTGTCTTCCAATATGTACAAATGAGGCAAAATATATTGAGTATTCATCTATAAAAATTGAACATAACTGTGTCATTTAAATTAAGAGTTGGACCTGTCAAATATCTGAAACACCAAAGGTTCCCAAAAATATTTTTAATTTTAAATCTCAGGTTTCTCTCTAATAGAAATACATTTTCTGAAAATAGAATAAATGGAATAGAACATTAAAAATCTAACCTCAATTGCTAATCCCAAGGTTCCTGAGAGTCAGCTCTTTAATAATAATAAGATAGAAATCCTCATTTTATATATATATATATATGTATGTATGTACAGCTTTAAAATGAAAATCATTTTTTAAATAGGGACAACTGAGAAAAGTCTGACAGTTTAAGAATAAACTCCTAACAGAACCTTTCTTCTAAGGTCACTCAAAATTATATCACAGGAAGTTAAAAATCATATTTAAACTATCTCAGAGCAGATTCTTGTCATATTCTTTAAGGAAATTTCATAAAGTTTCAGTGCCCTCTGGTTGCTATTTCATCCACCATTTCTGAAGTCTCTGATATCACTCTATGAAATCCTCCTAATCCTACATATCAGAGAAACTTCTGTAAATCAAACATGTTGTATGGAATGAACCCATTTGGATTATAAATGTTTTAAAAGTGGGCAATAGTTTAATCATTTAACATTAGAACGGGCAAGTGATGGTTCATGTATTTCTATTGACACCCACTTTTTATTTATTTTATTGGAGAAAACTGGCTTTAAGTTTGGGGTTTCATCACGAGTGACTTCCCATTACTTATGATTTCCACATTGATGAATAAGGATTATTTTAGATTGGACCCAATTAAAGCATTGATAATTTTGAGAATAATTCATCTCTTGTTTTATTTTAAATGTCTTCCTGTATCCTCAGAGCACAAGAAAGACCACAAATAGGGGCTGATGATATGAGAAACTTATCACTTTTAAAAGTTGTGCATTAAATAGTTATATTGTCAAAAATAAATACTGCCTCCCATTAAAGCAAGCCAATAACAAAGACGATTAATATAAATGAATGTTAATTAATAGAATTTTTAAATAATAGGATTAACCATAAAGATCATTTGATAATGTGTTAATCATATTTTCCATTAAGAAAGAATAGAGAAGAAAGGTAGCAGGTGGATTATTGTGTTCATTTTTCACATTAAATAAAATATTGCTTACTTATTAACATCTCAATGAAGGATGGGAGAAAGGTCATTTCAGTAGACCTTAGGGAAACAAAGACAGAATAAAGGATCCATGCAAATTTAAAAGTATTCTTGCGACTATCACACACAAAAAAAAAATAAAAAACAGAATAAGCTTAAAATATATAATTCAATAAGTAACACACAAAATGGATGGTGGATAAGTCTTTCAGGGATGTCTACTTGAAATTTGAAGGCTTCCTTTCTGAAAATATATACCTAACCATATCAATATTATCTGTTTATTTCCTTTTTTAATTTAAACTCATAACAATGAATGTGTCAAAGTTGTTTAAGTATAAACACAGCCACATATTCAACGTCATTCTTTTAGGAACATAGTAACTTAAATATTAGTCTCTACAACTAATTAAATAAGAATACTCATTGCTAAAATATGACATACTTATTCCAGTCCACAAGCAAATAAGCAAACCAGAATGGACCATGTTCTAATTTAATAATTTGTCATACTAGAGCCAGGAAATCCTTTCTGGAAATACCTCCCATTAATCAATACTCACCCCATGACTGGTTAGAAACAATAATGACAACCAACAAACATGCAAAAAAAATCCTTAATTAATCATCTGTAGTACAGAGGATATCAAAGTAAAAGATTCTAAAATGAAATAATTAAATACAAATGAATTCATTATAAATCTAGAAATTGACTTCTATGAATAAATCGAAGACTTTTAAATTGAATTCTGTGAACAAATTTTACTATGTAAATTTTGTATATTAAAAAAGAAAACTTTCTACTTGAAGCATCAATTCATTAATATTCAAACCCTATTCCTGAATGTTGTATTTTTCTCCAGGGTTTCCTGTAGATGAAAAGGCAGTTGTTCTACAAAAATGCTAACAAAGTGTTATGATAAACCCATCTGTGAGAATTCCTCAGTTGCTACTACAAGAACAATTAGAAGAGCTCATGTGAGTGGCTCTGCATCATTTCTTGGCTTTGACAAGCAGCCGTGCACACAACATTTCAACAATATCCTCAGAGGGAGTCATTTCAGAAACAACTGGGAAATACTTGCTAAAGATGAAAGTCTGGCAAAAAGTACTCCAACTCAGGAACTTGCTGTTTCAGACTATGAGACATAAAACATTTTCAGGACTTGTTTGACACAATGTCATCTACAAAAAGTGGGGGTAAGGTAATGTTTTTACCATGCCAATTCATTGTCTCCAGTTAATTTATTCTTCCTGAGTCAGAAATGATTTCTTTTAAAATGCATACATAGAATAAGAGAAAAAATAAGTTGTTAATAAATTTTTTTCCCAAGAATCAAACTTAAACTGTGAAATGGATTAAAGAGAAGTAGTATGCTTAGGAACAATGGTTGATGGAGATGTAATGAAATGAATGAAGCAGTTCTTACAAATGAAGTATGTTTGTAGGATGATGTGGTATAGAGAAATGAACTTTCTTTATCTGAAATATTCTGCTGATATCCTAAACTATTAATATTGTTGCTCATTGTACCTCCACCCCATACTATATGTCTCTGCTCTGGATTTTGCAGTTTACTAGACTAGAATATTATTACCATAATCATACGGTGAAATAATTTCATTTCACAGAACACAGTAATATATTTCATGGAGGACAAAATACAGGGTCAGTTTCATATTATATCTTGAAGAGAAAGACTAATAAACTTATAGAATTCTAGACTGAAGTTCAAAGCCAGCATAAATAAGACTGAAAGTGCTAAAATGGGCTCTGAGGTGACCAAGAATATCGTGTTTGCCAAATTTTCCTATCTCAGTTTTTAAAAATTATCTCATAATAAAGCTACTCTGTAATACAATATAAACATCAAACTCAATAGATTCCAAATCATGTAAGCCCAACTATTTAGGGCAAGATCTTACTCAATTTTCTTGATATTTAATAACTCAGATCTCTTACTCAACAACCAATATTAGAGATAAGGAAGTAGCAAAATTTAAAAATTATGGATCTTTCCATGATGAGTTATGTGGTTGGCTTCCTAAAATGTCCTATATAAAATGGTACATTTATTTTTCATTTGAAAGTTCATCTCAATTAAATTTGTCCTTTATTTGCATTTTCCATTTCCATGATAACTTTTTTTTTGTTTGTGAATTTCTTCTTGGCTTCTGTGCCAACTCATCCTGATCTCTTTTGACAGTGGATTAAGGTAGCCCACATTTTTCCTAGCGGAAGTGCTAAAAGCACTTAGGTGAAGTTTTAAATGAAGATGAATCACTTGCAGCAAATGCAGTGTCTATATAATCTGAAAAGCATAAAACTGTCCTAACACTTCAAATTGATATGAGAGAAAGCCTAGATAATTTCTCTGCAGGCCAACCTAGGTAATAATGACTGACTCTTCTTACTGTTAAAGTACCATATTATTATCATTTCAGTTAAGATGACAACTCTTCAAGGCTGACTATATCCAATATCCCTAAATGGCACACATGTCTGTAAAACATAATTTTATCTCTCAATATTAATTTACTTTAATTTATTTCCTATAACATATGGTCCATAAAGAAAATATATGTATTATACTTTTGGTTTATAAGCACTTTTGAATCAAATTAGATTTCTCAAAACTACTATAATAACTTATTAGCCAGATTGTGAATAGTTCACATAATCATTTTCAGTATGATCTAATATTTCAATAACTTCATTAAATCAGAACAGAATTTTAATTTCAATGAATACGTGATCAGTCACATATTCATCACTTTTACCACTTCAAACAATATTAATTCAATTATCCAATTAAAAAAGCACAAAAGATAAAAACATGTCTTTGGTTTATATTAGATTTTTTTCCCAAAATACATTCTGTAGATCTACAAAGAAAAGCAATGCCTAGAGGCAATGGCCCTGCCAATCTACAGGGTAGGAAATTTTAACAGCAAAACATTTGGCTGATAACTGGGGACAAGAGTAAGAAGAGTTTGCTGTGGAGGTTACCACCTTAACAAAGATTTAAAATATAATTTAAAGAGAAAGGAATTCTAAATAGAAATAATTCTAAAGAGAAAGGAAAATGCCAGTAGTAAAAATATTGATGCATTGCTTTCTTTCATAGTGACCTTTGCTATGACTAAAACTGCTAACTCAAAGGTAGAATAATTGATCATATACATAGAAGTATGTAATATTATACACTATTAAAATGGCTAATGGTAGTAATTTTGAAAGTATGTTTCTGAGATGTCATTTATCCTGGGAAGATACAGAGAATCAGTTTTGCAGACTTATTCCTCAAAGATCATTTTGAAAATGACT
This sequence comes from Smutsia gigantea, assembly GCA_032199065.1. Classification (NCBI taxonomy): domain Eukaryota; kingdom Metazoa; phylum Chordata; class Mammalia; order Pholidota; family Manidae; genus Smutsia; species Smutsia gigantea. The sequence continues at coordinate 257,911 of JAVSCE010020574.1, forward strand.
TAGTTACCACTAGATATTATTGTGTATCTCATTTTTATTTGTTGGCTATGACAGTTCTTCAAACCATGAAGGGACTGGTCAATAGTCGGTTATGTTTCTTAGGGAAGAATAAGTTTAGGATATTAACCAGGTATCTGTAGAGGTAGAAAAACAAGGTGCAGTCACACAGCTAAGATAAGACAGTATGGTATAAAAAGTTTAAAGAAAAGAAGGGGTTCAGATAATATTATTTTAAATGTTCTAAAAAGTTTTTCTGTAACAATCTAAGGTGACAGATATTGACTAATTGTAGCGATCGTTTTGCAATACACAAAAAAATCAAATCATTATATTGTGCACCTAGAAATAGTATAATGTTGTATGCCAATTATACCTCAATTAAAAAATAAGGTCTTAAGTGAGAAGATCTTGTTTAGGAGGATGAATGGGACTAAATTTTACACAGTATTTTGAAATCACTTTTCAGAATGTAGTTTCTAAATATGGGTTAACTAGATTTAGCCTGCATTGTGCATACCTCTCTGTTGGCAATGGGCAAAATTCTAAAGCTACTTTATGTGTATTCTAAGATTAAGAAAATAAGCAAATACTTTGTGGTTATGAGAGCCTGAATTCTTAATGTTAGGAAACAAAGACACAAGCATGGAAGGAAAAAAAGTTTAGAATACTATCCAGTTGAATATGGATTAGAGGTAACATTATGAATTTATGTATGTATACATATATAATACTTTTCTAATCAAAGGAAAAAGGAAAAGGCACAGAAGTCAGTTTGAAGAGGATCCCTAAAATCTGGGGTATTTGAGCAACAAAAATAAAGAATTGTAGTGACATACATAATTCATAGAATAAAATAAGTATGTGTGAGGTTATATTGATATAAAAAATAAATGGAGGCTAGAAAAGCTCTTATAGAAAGCATGATGGAAATAGAAGTTTGTAACTTGGAAACCAGTAAGCCAATAATTAATTGTTCAGACAAAAGCACCAATAAATGCTAAAATAGTGGGGAAAAGTAGGATGAAAACTGAATATTTGCATGGGTTCAAAGTATCTCCTCACAAGATCCTTAAAAAGGGAAAAGTAGTTATTTTACATTGGAAACAGAGGGCAGGCACCAAGTTAAGAAAGTGATCACATTTAACATTATTAGTGGTGAAACAAATCAACATAATGTGCCTCCTGACATTATGTACTAGAAAGAACACTGCATCAACTTCTGTGGCATTCCCAGCATATACGCCTAAATTCAATATACAATTATACAGAAACATCAGAAAACCAAAAATTGTGGTTCAGTCTGCAAAATAATGGCTCTTGATTCTTCCAAAATGTAAAGTTATGGAATAGGAAGAATTGTAGAGTAATTATTCCAGATTAAAGGAGATTAAAGAGACAAGACAACTAATGTGATCCTGGAATAATTGGGGACTTTTTAATAAGAACTCTTGATTATATAATACCACTTTTATTCAACTTCATCCTAGAAGTTCTAGCCACAGCAGTCAGATAAGAAAAAGAGATAAAATACATCCAAATAGGTAAGGAAAAAGTAAAACTGTCACTATTTGCAGATGACATGATACTGTGTATAGAAAATCCCAAAGACTCCACCAAAAAACTATTAAAACTAATAAATGGATTCAGCAGTCACAGGTTACAAAATCAATATACATAAATCTGTTGTAATCCTATATACTAACAACAAACTAGCAGAAAGAGAAATCAAGATAAGATTTCCATTTACAATTGCATCAAAAAGAATAAATACCTAGGAATAAACCTAACCAAGGATGTGAAAGAAATGTACTCTGAAAATGATAAGACATTGATGAAAGAAATTGAAGAAGACCTAAGTAAATGGAAATCTATCCTGTGCTCATGGATAGGAAGAATTAATGTCAAAATGGCCATCCTGCCCAAAGCAATTTACAGTCAATGTAATCTCTATCAAAATACCAATGGCATTGTCAATGTACTAGATCAAATAATCCTAAAATTTATATGGTACCACAAAAGATCCCAAATAGTCAAAGCAATCTTGAGAACAAAGAGCAAAGCTAGGGGTATCATGTTCTCTGACTTCAAGTCATACTACAAAGCTACAGTAATCAAAGCAGAATGGTACTGGCACAAGAACAGGTCCATAGATCAATGGAACAGAACAGAAAGCCCAGAGGTCAATCCACACATATATGGTCATATGTTAATATGACAAAGGAGCCATGAATATACAATGGGAAAAGACTGTCTCTTCAATAAATGGTGTTGGGAAAACTGGACAGCTATATGCAAGAGAATGAAACTGGATTACTCCCTAACACCATACACAAAAGCAAACTCAAAATGGATTAAAGACCTAAGTATAACATATAAAACTAAATCTCTTAGAAGAAAACATAGGCAAAAATTTCATGAACATAAGCATAAGCAGTTTTTTCCAGACATGTCTCTCTGAGCAAGAGAAACAAAAGCAAAAATAAACAAGTGTGAGTACTCAGACTAAAAAACTTTTGTACAGCAAAGGACACCATCAACAAAACAAAAAGTCATTCAACAGTATAGGAGAATATATTCATATTTATGTTCTAATAATGATTTGTCTGATAAGGGGTTACTATCCAAAATATGTGAAGATCTTATATGACTCAACACCACAGAAACAAATACCCCACATAAAAAATGGGCAGAGACAGGAATTCAAGATGGTGGCATGAGAAGTGAGATGGAGAGCTCCTCCAAAAACCACAAACAGTACAAAAATATAGATAATTAATACAACTAACCTTCAGACAGCAACAAGAAAGAAGGCTGAAACAGACTGCATACAGACCTCACGGAACAGAGCAGACCTCAAGAAACAGGGTAACGTAAGAAAGCCTTAATCCAGTGGGACCTGAGCCCTTCCCCCACCCCAGCTCATCAGCAGGAGGAAGAGAAATGGAGCGCGGAGGGGGTGGAAGCTTGGGACAGCTGAACACCCAGCCCTGGAGATCTGCTTTGTGAGCAGAAACCTATAGTGTGTGGTGCTCTGGACGTTGGGGAGCTCTGACAGGCAGAATGCTTGAGAAACTGACATTCCAGCTGTTGAGGAGGAGGGGATCCACATCCGGCAGCTCTGCTGAAGGGGCGGGGTTTGCATGGAGCTTGCTGTGCGGGAGAAGGGAGAGCTGGACAAGATTAAGGTTGCCTGGGCACACTCTGACCAGCAGGTTGGGAACTTTGAGGAACTTCAGGTTCTCCAACCCCCTGGCTGCCTACTCAGCGCCGAGGCCCCCCACTGTGGCACGCAGCCTGCCGGCACCAGTTTGCAAACTGACAGTCACTGTGCTGGTGTCAGGCCAGCCAGAGGGAGGCCCCGCCTACAAGAGCTAGAGACGCAAAGCACAGAGGATTACACATGTGTGCTTGGCCCACTGGCTCTGACACTGGAGACAGGAACCGCTGACAAGAATCAGGAAACAGATCTTTCCTCCCCCCAGGCACCAGCTCCGCTCCCCTACATCCCCCAACCTCACTCTAGGGGCTGAGCAGCTCCAGAGACTGGAGCTTCTGTGCACTAGTGGGCACCACACAGAAATATGAAACGTCAAAAGAATGTGGTTCAGACCAAAATCTCACAAACCCCAGAAAGAGGGCCAAAAGAAACCAAACTCACCAATTTTCCAGAGAGTTCAAAATAAAAATTATAAACATGCTTATGGAGGTACAGAAAAATATTCAAGAACTCAGGAATGAATTTAAATTGGAGATTCAATCATTAAGAAATTCCATACCTGAAATGAAACATTCAATGGAGGGATTTAAAAGCAGATTAGATGTAGTAGAAAAGACAGTAAATGGAATAGAAATTAGAGAAGAGGAATACAAAGAAGCTGAGGCACAGAGAGAAAAAAGGATCTCTAAGAATGAAAGAATATTGAGAGAACTGTGTGACCAATCCAAATGGAACAATATTCGCATTATAGGGGTACCAGAAGAAGAAGAGAGAGAAAAAAGGATAGAGAGTGTCACTGAGGAGGTAATTTCTGAAAACTTCCCCAATATGGGGAAGGAGATAGTCTCTCAAGACATGGAGGTGCACAGATCTCCCAACACAGGGGGCCCAAGGAAGACAACATCAAGACATATAGTAATTAAAATGGCAAAGATCAAGGATAAAGAAAGCCTTTTAAAAGCAGCTAGAGAGAGGAAAAAGATCACATACAAAGGAAAACCCATTAGGCTACCATCAGACTTCTCAAGAGAAACCTTACAGGCCAGAAGAGAGAGGCATGATATAGTTAATGCAATGAAGCAGATGGGCCTTGAACCAAGAATACTCTACCCAGCAAGGTTATCATTTAAATTTGAAGGTGGGATTAAACAATTTTCATATAAGCAAAGCTGAGAGAATTTACCTCCCCAAACCACCTCTACAGTGCATTTGGGAGGGACTCCTAAAGATGGAGGTATTCCTAAGGCTAAATAGATATCACCAAAGGGAAGACAAAGAGTACAGAATATGATTCATAACATACAAAGAATGGAGTAGGAAGAAAAAGGAGGGAAAAAAAAAGAACCTTTAGGTTGTGTTTATAATAGCATACAAAGTAAGTTAAATTACACTGTTAGATAGTAAAGTAATTACCCTTGAACCTTTGGTAACCACGAATCTAAAGCCTGCAATGGCAATAAGTACATACCTATCAATAATCACCCTAAATATGAATGGTCTGAATGCACCAATCAAAAGACATATAGTTACTGAATGGATAAAAAACAAGACCCATCAATATGCTGCCTACAAGAGACTCACTTCAAACCCAAAGACATACACAGACTGAAAGTAAAGGGATGGAAAAAGAAATTTCATGCAACTAATTGGGAGAAAAAAGCAGGAGTTGCAGTACTTGAATGAGACAAAATAGACTTCAAAACAAAGAAAGTCACAAGAGACAAAGAAGGACATTACATAATTATAAAGGGGTCAGTCCAACAAGAGGATTTAATATTATAAATATCTATGCACACAACACAGGATCACCTACATATGTGAAACAAATACTAAAAGAATTAAAGGAGGAAATAGAATGCAATGCATTCATTTTAGGAGATGTCAACACACTACTCACTCCAAAGGACACATCAACCAAACAGAAAATAAGTAAAGACACAGAGGCACTGAACAACATATTAGAACAGATGGATGTAATGGACATCTACAGAACACTCCATCCAAAAGCAACAGGATACACAATCTTCTCAACTGCACATGGAACATTTTCAAGAACAGATCATATATTAGGCCACAAAAAGAACTTCAGTAAATTCAAAAAGATTGAAATTGTACCAAACAGCTTCTCTGATCACAAAGGTATGAAACTAGAAAGAAATGACACAAAGAAAACAAAAAAGCCCATAAACACATGGAGGCTTCATAACATGCTTCTAAATAATCATGAATCAATGACCAAATAAAACCAGAGATCAAGCAATACATACAGGCAAATGGCAACAATAATTCAACACCACAAAATCTGTGGAGGCAGCCAATGCCTTGCTAAGAGGGAAATATATTGATATTGCAATACAGGCCTACCTCAGGAAAGAACAATCCCAAATGAACAGTCTAAGCACACAATTAATGAGACTAGGAAAGGAAGAACAAATGAGACCAAAAGTCAGTAGAAGGAGGGACATAATAAAGATTAAAGCAGAAATAAATAAAATTGAGAGGAATAAAACAATAAAAAGAATCAATGAAAGCAGAAGCTGGTTCTTCGAGAAAATATACAAAATAGATAACCCCCTAGCCAGACTTATCAAGAAAAAAAGAGAGTCTACACACATAAACAGAATCAGAAATGAGAAAGGAAAAATCACTATGGACACCACGGAAATACAAAGAATTATGAGAGAACACTATGAAAAATTATATGGTAACAAACTGGATAACCTAGAAGAAATGGACAACTCTCTAGAAAAATACAGTCTTCCAAGGCTGACCCAGGAAGAAACAGAAAATCTGAATAGACCAATTACCAGCAAAGAAATTGAATTAGTAATCAAAAAACTACCGAAGAACAAAACTCCTGGACCACATGGTTTCACTGCTAATTTTATCAAACATTTTGTGAACATCTAATACCCATCCTCATTAAAATTTTCCAAAAAGTAGAAGAGGAGGGAATACTCCCAAACTCATTCAACGAGGACAACATCACTCTAATACCAAAACCAGACAAAGACACCACAAAATAAGAAAATTACAGACCAATATCCCTGATGAACATATATGCAAAAATACTCAAAAAATATTAGCAAACCGAATTCAAAAATACTTCAAAAAGATCATCCATCATGATCAAGTGGGATTCATCCCACAGATGCAAGGATGGTACAACATTAAAAAATCCATCAACATCTTCCAACACATCAACAAAAAGAAGGACAAAAACCACATGATCATCTCCATAGATGCTGAAAAAGCATTCGACAAGATTCAACATCCATTCATGATAAAAACTCTCAACAAAATGGGTGTAGAGAGCAAGTACTCAACATAATAAAGGCCATATATGACAAACCCACAGCCAACATTATACTTAACAGCGAGAAGCTGAAAGCTTTTCCTTTAAGATCGGGAACAAGAGAAGGATGCCCACTCTCCCCACTTTTATTCAACATAGTTCTGGAGGTCCTAGCCATGACAGTCAAACACAAAGAAGTAAAAGACATCCAGATTGGCAAGGAAGAAGTCAAACTGTCCCTGTTTGCAGATGACATGATACTGTACATAACAAACCCTAAAGAATCCATTCCAAAACTACTAGATCTAATATCTGAATTCAGCAAAGCTGTGGGATACAAACTTAATACACAGAAATCTGTTGCATTCCTATACACCTACGATGAACTTGCAGAAAGAGAAATCAGGAAAACAATTCCATTCACAATTGCATCAAAAAGAATAAAATACCTAGGAATAAACCTAACCGAGGAGGTGAAATACCTATACCCTGAAAACTACAAGACACTCTTCAGAGTAATTAAAGAGGACACTAATAAGTGGAAATTCATCCCATGCTCTTGGCTAGGAAGAATTAATATTGTCAAAATGGCTATACTACCTAAAGCAATCTACAGATTCAGTGCAATCCCTACCAAAATACAAACAGCATTCTTCAATGAACGAGAGCGAATAGTTCCAAAATTCATATGGAACCACAAAAGACCCCGAATAGCCAAAGCAATCCTGAGAAGGAAGAATAAAGCAAGGGGGATTATACTCCCTGAGTTTAAGCTCTACTACAAAGCCACAGTAATCAAGACAATTTGGTACTGGCAGAAGAACAGACCTATGGACCAGTGGAACAGAATAGAGATCCCAGATATTAATGCAAACATATATGGTCAATTAATATATGCTAAAGGAGCCATGGATATACAATGGGGAAATGACAGCCTCTTCAACAGCTGGTGTTGACAAAACTGGACAGCTACAGGCAAGAGAATGAAACTGGATTACTGTCTAACCCCATGGACAAAAGTAAACTCAAAATGGATTAAAGACCTGAATGTAAGTCATGAAATCATAAAACTCTTAGAAAAAAACATAGGTAAAAATCTCTTGGACATAAATATGAGCAACTTCTTTATGAACGTATCTCCCCAGACAAGGGGAACAAAAGCAAAAATGAACAAATGGGACTATATCAAACTAAAAAGCTTCTGTATAGCAAAGGACACCATCAGTAGAACAAAAAGACTCCTATACTATGGGAGAATATATTCATAAGTGACATAACTGATATGGGGTTGACATCCAAATTTTATAAAGATCTCATGCACCTCACAAACAAAAAGCAAATAAGCCAATTAAAAAATGGCCAGAGCAACTGAACAGACACTTCTCCAAAGAAGAAATTCAGATGGCCAACAGGCACATGAAAAGATGCTCCACATTGCTAGTCATCAGAGAAATGCACATTAAAGCCACAATGAAATATCACCTCACACCAGTTAGGATGGCCACCGTCCAAAAGACAAACAACAACCAATGTTGGCAAGGATATGGAGAAAGGGGAACCCTTCTACACTGCTGGTGGGAATGCAAATTAGTTCAACCATTGTGGAAAGCAGTATGGAGGTTTCTCAAAAAACTCAAAATAGAAATACCATTTGACCCAGGAATTCCACTCCTAGGAATTTACCCTAAGAATGCAGCAGCCCAGTTTGAAAAGACATATGCACCCCTATGTTTATCGCAGCACTATTTACAATAGCCAAGAAATGGAAGCAACCTAAGTGTCCATCAGTAGATGAATGGATAAAGAAGATGTGGTACATATACACAATGGAATATTATTCAGCCATAAGAAGAAAACAAATCCTACCATTTGCAACAACATGGATGGAGCTAGAGGGTATTATGCTCAGTGAAATAAGCCAGGTGGAGAAAGACAAGTATCAAATGATTTCATTCATCTGGAGTATAAGAACAAAGAAAAAACTGAAGGAACAAAACAGCAGCAGACTCCCAGAACCCAAGAATGGACTAACAGTTACTAAAGGGAAAGGGACTGGGGAAGATGGGTGGGAAGGGAGCGATAAGGAGGAAAAAGGGCTATTACAATTAGCATAGATAATGTAGCGGGGGTCGGTGTGGGGTGGGGGGATACTGGGAAGGCAGTGTAACGCAGAGAAGAGAAGTAGTGCTTCTATAGCATCTTATTAAGCTGATGGACAGTAACTGCGATGGGGTATGTAGTGGGGACTTGATAATAGGGGGAGTCTAGTAACCATAATGTTGCACATGTAATTGTATATTAACAATAGCAAAATTAAAAAAATGAGCAGAAAACGTCAACAGACATTTTCCAGAGAAGACATATAGATGGCCAACAGGCACATGAAAAGATGCTCCACATCACTAACCACCAGTGAAATGCAATTCAAAACCCAATGAGATATCAATTTATAGCAGTCAGAATGGTCACTATCAAAAAGACAAGAAATATCAAGTGTTGGTGAGGAGGTGGAGAAAAGGGAACCCTCCTACACTGTTGGTGGGAATTTAAACTGGTGCAGCCACTGTGGAAAACAGTATGGAGCTTCCTCAGAAAACCAAAAATAGATATACCATTTGACTTTGTATTTCCACTTCTAGGAATTTACCTGAAGAAAAAAAAATCCCTGATTTGAAAAGATATATGCACCCCTATGTTTATTGCTGCATTATTTACAATAGCCACTTTGTGGAAGTAATGAAAGTGTCCATGAATAGATGAATGGATAAAGTCATGGTATGTATACACAATGGAATATTATTCAATCATAAAAAAGAAAGAAATCTCACCATTTGTGACAACATGGATGGACCTAGAGGGTATTGTGCTAAGTGAAATAAGCAGACAGAAAGAAAAGTACCATATGATTTCACTTATTAGTGGAATGTAAAAACAAAGCAAAATAAAATGTGAAGGACATAACGAGGAACAAAGCCTCAATTCCATTAGTCAGAGGGATGAAAGCATAGAGAATATAATCAATGGTTCTGTAACATCTTTTACATTAACAGATAATAACTACAGTAGTTGGAGCGAGGATTTAATAATGTATATAACTATTGATTCACTATTCTGTATCCTTGAAACCAATATAATATTGTATATCAGCTATACCTCAATATAAAAAAATCAAGAAATGCATTACTGTTAATTGCCTTATTTTTGTAATTTTGCTGTGGTTATGTAAAACAATGTCTTTTTTTAACTGAAGTATTTAGAGGTATATATAATGTGCAAGTTTGAAATGTTTCAGAAAAAATTCTACTGAGAATGAGAATGAATGATGAAACAGTTGCAACACCCTTGGAAAATCTGGGTGAAGAAAATCCATATAGTCTTCATTTTACAATTGAAGTTAGTTTTTTTTAAATTTAAATAAATAATCCTGGAAGAGTGAAATTGGTATACCTTGGGCCCTGTTACCTTGGCAGGATTAGACCATGGTTGGGGAATAACTTGACTTGACATTATCCCCATTGCCACATGGAATGAGGAAGGAGTCATTCCTGATGGAACGTATAAGAGCAATTATCAGTGGGTAGCGAGAGAGGTATTTCTCAGGCCAAATGGCAGATATCTCCCCAGAGAAGTTTTCTTGATTTCAGTTGCTTAATGATCATTCTCAAGATAAACTTGTGGACAACATAAATAAGTATATTTACAGACTATAAGTATATATCTATAACTTACTAAAAAAAGAGTTGTAAAGCATATTTCTTAAAGCAGTTTTTATCTAAATTTAGTCTTAATTTAGAGGAAAATCTTGTGCTGTGACAGAAAAACTCTTGAGTTTAACAAAGAGCTGTTAAAATATTTTTACAATTCTGATGTCAAGAATGAAAGTGGGGCTATCACAGTAGATGCCGACAAGGTTGGTTGATATAGCTAATATGGATATATTATCTTTGAGGACATAACAAATTTAAGGATCAGAAGATTGAAATGTTGGACAATGAATATAAAAGAGTGTGATAATAGAGATAAATATAATGATTGTTTTTAGATTCAACATAAGAATTAAATAAAAGCAGAAATAGGGATACTCAGAAGACCCTGATACAAAGATGACTTGGAGGAAGGAGAGGTTTTGAAGAGATTAAATACCTACTCAGTTCACTTTAGAATGCACAGCTAAGATAAAATATATTTCTCTTGAGTTTCTCTTATCTACACTCATGCCCCCCCTGGGTTTCTAGAAGAGGTCAAGGAAAGACAAAGGCCAACCTGGATTACATATGTGAGAAGACTTTATTAATCACAGCATTTCTACTAAGCTCATGGAAACAAGCTGTTTCAGAATGGCTCTGTTTGCATCTGAGTTCAGATAATGCAGACTTACAACTCAGGTCTATTTTCTTTCACCTTTCATAGGACTGATCATTAAAGAGCTCTGTGACTCTAGCTGTCAAAGCAGAAGTCTAAATATTTGTATGCAACATATGTATTTTTTCCTCTTCCCGTCTTATTTCCTGGCCCTAGCTTAGGTATCTCCAAAGCATGTAAATATTTGTAAGATGAAAAGGTGATGTAATGTCAGAAGTAAATGTCAGAATAAGCACTACCCAGATATTAGTTTGGAAGAATCATTGATGAGTAGACTCAGCTTTCAGTAGGAACACTAGGAAGAGCCAGGAACACAGCCCTTTCCCACTTCAAATGGGGATGGCTGCTGGTTTGGCATGGGGACTTTATACTGTGGATGCTGATTTCTTTACCTCAGTAACAGTAATTCAAGACAGAATTGTTTATAACTTCTCTCAATTTTGTCATGTCCTTATAGTATCTACGTAAAGCTGACCACATCAACCTCTTTGCTCATCTTAATACCTATCAAACACTCAAGTTGCTCAGACTTAGAAAATTCTAATGCAAATGACTTGATTACATATTTCTCATCTAGAAAACATAACAGCATCTTCATCACAGAGTGCAAACCAAACATGTCTCCCCATGACTTCCTAAAAACAGAGATGAGGGTAAAGAAAGACTCTCTGGCTTGCTTGAAAACAGGCAATGACTGAAACTGGATGTTCAATATGGCCCAGTCTCACTGGATTTTTATATTTCTCTGTTTAAGCCTTCACATACACACCTGGTGATGGGCACACATGCACACACACAGATAACATGGACCTAGGACTATAGAAGTCTGCAGAAAGGAAGCTTTTACTCTATCTTACTAAGACCAGCTCAATTGCTGCCCAGGCATCTCCAAAGGAGAACATTTCTGCAGGGTGTAGCTACGGGAAATAGTGCCAACCCTCCTGTCATTATCAGCATATAGCAGCAAATCACTGTCAACATCATTTAACCATTTGGGAAATATTTAGTGCTTCTTCTTTTTTTCTTCTGCAATGCCAACTCTAGCAACCAAAACTTGTATTAATGTTTTTATATATCATCATATCAGATAATGCCATTTGCCAACACCATGTGTATTTGATACATTCATATTAGATGAAAGGAAGGGGAAAAGTGTCTCTGAATCCCTAACCCATACAGAACTAAATTACTTCTATTTTGCGGAAATGGAGAGCTGTTAGAGCCTTTCCCGGTCTAATAGCCCAACAAATATTTACAATGCCCAGACCTGGTAAATGTTTGCTTGTTGTCATTTTGAATTTCCTCTCTGCTAAATACCAGGCTGTGTTTTGTTTTGTATTTCCTAAAAATATGATATTCCTCTTCCTCTCCTTTTCTTAGTTCTATAACCAACTTCAGTCAATCATAAGTTCTAACAGTCTCTTTCTTCTTCTCTCACAAGTAAGGTGTCAAGAGTAAGAGACTATGACTCATTAAAAGTAAATATTTAGGAGCTTGATAAGGCAGTTTTCTATTTTTTCCTGAAAGTTATGTTTCTTTTGGCTGTATTAGTTATAGATATAGCGGCACTATGGATCTCCTCCTTCAAAGATCAAAAGTGTGCAGCACGTTTGGTGGCCTTCTGCATGACTCCAGCCAGACGTCAACAGAGATGGAATATGGGGCATTGTCTAGCTGTGACAGTTGGAAAATGGAATGGATTATAATTAATGCCACAGCAGCCATTCTGTCTTCTAAGAAGAGCCTGTCAGATTCCTAAGAGTGTCACTAATTCTCCAAATGTCTCCATTCAAGTACAGAGATATTTGATACTACATGTTGTTATCCAACAAATGAGGTGGATATTTATCATGGGACCAGTTAAAGAAATGAATATTTTGTGGAATATTTAAAATTTAAGAAATGAATGTCAGGTTTATATCTGCAAAGTGCTCACCTTTCGAAGCATAATTTATGGAAATTCATGTATCTCAGGCTTTGAAACCCATTTGTGTACCTAGGAGCTAATTAATGGAATAAGATAAATGAGTCCAAGAAAAATGACACTACTTTTCTCTAGTGCAATACAATACTCCACTCAAATCCATTAAAAAACTTTTCCACCTCAAGAAAATACATCCAGGCAATGATGTAAGTTAATTTATGATGAGGAAGGGTTATTTCTGAAATTATATAACAATATATTCTTGTTTTGCTTGTAAATAAAAGATAGCATAGCACAGCTGATACTTGTTTAAACTTTGCATACAAATATGCACAGTGCCAACTGGATTCAATTTATCCTGTCTTAATTTGAATTAACTTGACAGATCTTTTGACACATGCTGAACAGACTAATTGTTGCTTATTTGGGTGCACTGAATCAGTGAACATGGCAATCAGAATCCAAGCAGATGTTCATAGTTTCTGTGATTGCCCGGAGCCTGAGGGTGAAAGAAAAGGAAGAATCATTTTGCTGATTTACTTTGTTAGTATCTGTCAAGACATGGACTGCATAGCAAATACAATTGTTAAAATAAGCAGACTTTGCTAAAGAGTTGTGAAGAACAGATTTGAACGATAATTATAATTTTACCTTTTGACACAGTTAAACTTACATAGTTCCTGTATTCAGAATTTGGCACTAGTGAGATTGAAAGAGCACATTTATCTTCTGGCCTTATTTTTTCAGTATCTTTATTTTTAAATGTTAATTTATTATTATTAGTTTCAAGAATACAGAAAACTCTAAAGCAATAAAGCAAAGAAAAATGTCCCTACTACCCTTAATGTCCACTTTATCAAACCTTGAATTGTGCACTACTAGTCACTACATTTTTTTTAAACATGAACATTACAGATCCCACTGCCTCTTTCTGTGAAAGAACCGGAAAGAGAACTAGAGTTTGATCAACTCTATACTTCCTTTAAATTTTTATTACATAGTTTTGTGCATTATCAATCCAAGCAAAATTTACTGCATAAATTTTAAAAACCAAATAAAAATGAATTACTTTAACAGAATAAAAGAAGAGTTAATAGTTAAATAGTTCAGAGATTGTAAAATGACTTCTTAATATTGTGAGGGATCCGTTTTATTGTATATTTCTTGTTTATTCATGTTTTCTATTCTATAGTTTTCTCCCTGTCTTGCCCAATTTTCTATTGGAAATTCCATTGCTTTTCTTATAATTGATTTGTTGAAATTCTTTTTGCAGTTTGGATACTAATCCTTTGCCGGTTTTATGTGCTTCAATTAACTTCTTAGAGGCTATGATTTGTTTTTTTATCTATTTAACAGCAATCATTGCTGAATATATACTTGTAACATTTAACATTGTAAATTTTTCCAGCCTTTTTTTTCTGTGGGTTACACTTTTTAATTTTTTTCGAGTGCAGATATTACATCTTGTGCTGCATCTTTTCTTCTAAAAGTTTCAAGGTTTGTTTTCATTCAGTATGATTTTCTAATCACTTAAGAGTTGATGCTATATTTGATGTAAGGTGTCATTCTAATTTTTCTTTGCACAGAAATAACAAATTTTCCCATCACTATTTGGTCATTATTTCTCTGAATACTGTTGCCTTCCTTTCTATCCTCTTCTCTTAAATTTCCTATTAGAATATATGACATCTAAGACTGAAGAGAGGAGGAAAAGATGGCAGCATGAGTAGGGTGGCAGAAATCTCCTCCCAAACCCATACATATTTTGAAAATACAGCAAATACAACTATTCCTAAAAGAGTGACCAGAAGATACAGTACACTAGCCAGGCTACATCTGTGAGAACTCAACATCTCACGGAAAAGGGTAAGATACAAAGCTGTGACCCAGCAGGACCTCAGCACTTCCCCGATCCCAGCTCACCAGCAGGAGGAAAAGAATCAGAATGGGGAGGGAGTGGAAGCACAGGACTGGTAAATAACCAGCCCTGGTGATCTGCTCTGGGAGCACAGACACACATTGCATGGTGCCCTGGATATTAGAGGAGCAGAAAAGCAAAATCCAAGACTAAGACTGTGAACAGGTTCCCACAGCTGGCTGCCCTGGGACAAAAGAAAAGTAAGAGCTTTAAAAGTCTTAAAGGGACAAGGGTTCAACAGGTGGACAAAATTGTCCTGGCACACTCAGCCCAGGAGGCTGGGAACTTTAAGGAACTTCAGGCACCCTAACTCCTTGGTTGGCAACGCATCTCTGAGGCCCCTCACAGGGATAAGCAGCCTGCCTTTCCTTTCCCCGTGCCAGCACTGCAAGCAAAATGGCTGACTCGCCATTGCTGAAGAACAGCCAAGGAGAAGACCCACCTATGGCAACCACACAGCTTAACACAGAGGCTTCTCCCTGCATGCGGCTAACTGGCCCAGACCCAGAGGCTGCTGCCTGTGTGCAGTTGACAACACAGACAGAGGAGACAGGCACAGAGTCTGGAAGGCATGAAGGGGCTTTTTTCCTCATAGCAGAAAATGCACAGCTTGCCTGCAACTCCCACCAGTGCCCTAAGCCATCCTGAGGGCCTCCCTGCCCAAGGCAGTTTAGGAGATTAACCCAGAGGCTGCTCCCTGTGCACAGTTGACTGGCACAGAGGAGACAGGTGCAGAGTCCGGAAGGCACAAAGGGGCTTTGTTCTTGTGGCAGAACAAACGCCACTTGCCTGCAACCCCCGCCAGTGGCCTAAGCTATCCTGAGGGCCGCCCCACCCACAGCAGCCTAGGGGATTAACCCAGAGGGCTGCTCTCTGTGTGCAGTTGACTGGCACAGAGAGCGGAGACAGGAAAGGAGACTGGTAAGCAGTAAGGGACTTTGTTTTCCCAGCTGACAAACGTGCCACTCGCTGGTGACCACTCCCATCGCCATGAAAAGGCAGAAGAACCTTGTTCAGTCCAAAATCCCTCAAACATCAGAGAGAGGGCTTGGTGAGACTGAATTCACCAATTTTCCTGAAAAAGAATTCAAAATAAAAGTCATAAGCATGCTGATGAGCTACAGACAAATATTCAAGAGCTAAGGAATAAATTCAGGAGGGAGATAACAGAAATGAAAGAAACAGTGGAAGGATTTGAGAGCAGACTGGATGAGGAGGAAGCAACTGTTAGTGGAATAGAAATCAGAGAATGGGAATACAGAGAAGCTGAGGCAGAGAGAGATAAAAGGATCTCTAGGAATGAAAGGATATTAAGAAAATTGTGTGACCAATCCAAATGGAACAATATTCGCATTATAGGGGTGCCAGAAGAAGAAGAAAAAGAGAAAAGGATAGAAAGTGTCTGAAGAAATTTCTGAAAACTTCCCCAATCTAGGGAAGGAAATAGCCTTTCAGACCATGGAAGCCCACAGATCTCCCAACACAAGGGACCCAAGGAGGACAACAACAAGACATGTAATAATTAAAATGGCAAAGATCAAAGACAAGGACAGGGTATTAAAAGCAGCCAGAGAGAGAAAAAGATCACATACAAAGGAAAACTCATCAGGCTATCATCAGACTTCTCAGCAGAAACCTTACAGGCCAGAAGGGAGTGGCATGATATATTTAATGCAATAAAACAGAAGGGACTCGAACCAAGAATACTGTATCCAGCAAGATTATCATTTAAATTTGAAGGAGGGATTAAACAATTCCCAGATAAGCAAAAGTTGAGGGAATTTACCTCCCACAAACCATCTCTATAATGTATATTAAAGGGACTGGTCTAGATGGAAGTATGCCTAAGGCTAAATAGCTGTCACCAGAGGAAATAAAACAACAGCAAAGAAAGTAGAGCAACTAAATACTAATTAATGCAAAATAAAATCAGCTCTCCACAAAATCAGTCAAGGGAAACACAGAGTACAGAGTAAAACACCTAACATAGAGAGTGGAGCAGGAAGAAAATGAAGGGAGAGAAATAACGAATCATCAAACTGTGTTTACATTAGTGTAATAAGTGAGTTAAGTTAGATGGTTCGATAGTAAACAAGTTGCCCGTGAATCTTTGGTAACCACGAATCCAAAGCCAGCAATGGCAATACGTGCATACATATTGATAATCACCCTAAATGTAAATGGACCGAATGCACCAATCAAAAGACACAGAGTAATAGAATGGATAAAACAACAAGACCCTTCTATATGCTGCCTACAAGAGACTCACTTCAAACCCAAAGATATACACAGACTAAAAGTGAAGGGATGGAAAAAGATTTTTCATGCAAACAACAGGGAGAAAAAAGCAGGAGTTACAGTACTTGAACCAGACAAAATAGACTTCAAAACAAAGAAAGTCACAAGAGACAAAGAAGGACATTACATAATTATAAAGGGGTCAGTCCAACAAGAGGATATAACCATTATAAATATCTATGCACCCAACACAGGAGCACGTACATATGTTAAACCAATACTAACTGAATTAAAGGAGGAAATAGAATGCAATGCATTCATTTTAGGAGATATCAATGCACCACTCACTCCAAAGGGCAGATCAACCAGACAGAAAATAAGTAAGGGCACAGAGGCACTGAACAACACATTAGAACAGATGGACCTAACAGACATCTATAGAACACTCCACACAAAAGTAAGAGGATACACATTCGTCTCAAGTGCACATGGAACATTTTCCAGAATAGACCACATACTAGGCCACAAAAAGAGCCTCAGTAAATTCAAAAAGTTTAAAATTGTACCAACAACTAACAAATTTCTCAGATCACAAAGGTATAAAACTAGAAATAAATTGTACAAAGAAAACAAAAAGGCTCACAAATACATGGAGGCTTAACAACATGCTCCTAAATAATCAGTGGATCAATGACCAAATTAAAACAGAGATCAAGCAATATATGGAGACAAATGAAAACAACAGCACAACGCCCCAACTTCTGTGGGACTCAGTGAAGGCAGTTCTAAGAGGAAAGTATATAGCAATCCAGGCCTATTTAAAGAAGGAAGAACAATCCCAAATGAATAATAGAAATTCAGAATTATTGAAACTGGAAAAAGAAGAACAAATGAGGCTCAAAGTCACCAGAAGGAGGGATGGACATAATAAAGATCAGGGAAGAAATAAATAAAATTGAGAAAAATGAAACAATAGAAAAAATTAATGAAACCAAGAGCTGGTTCTTTGAGAAAATAAACAAAATAGATAAACTCCTATCCAGACTTATTAAGAGAAAAAGATAATCTACACACATAAACAGAATCAGAAATGAGAGGAAAAATCATGACAGACACCACAGAAATACAAAGAATTATTAGAGAGTATTATGAAAATCTATATGCTAACAAACTGGATAACCTAGAAGAAATGGACAACTTTCTAGAAAAATACACCCTTCCAAGACTGACCTAGAAAGAAACAGAAAATCTAAACAGACCAATTACCAGCAATGAAATTGTTGGTTATCAAAAAACTACCCAAGAACAAAATCCCTGGGCCAGATGGATTCACTGCTGAATTTTACAGACATTTGGAGAAGACATAATACCCATTTTCCTTAAAGATTTCCAAAAAATAGAGGAGGAGGGAATACTTCCAAACTCATTTGATGAAGCCAGCATAACTCTAATACCAAAAGCAGGCAAAGACACCACAAAAAAAAAGAACACTACAGACCAATATCCCTGATGAATATAGATGCAAAAATACACAACAAAATATTAGCAAACTGAATTCAAAAATACATCAAGAGGTTCATACACCAAGATCAAGTGGGATTGACTCAAAAAAAATGTCCCGCTGTCAAAAGAATAC
This sequence comes from Smutsia gigantea, assembly GCA_032199065.1. Taxonomy (NCBI): domain Eukaryota; kingdom Metazoa; phylum Chordata; class Mammalia; order Pholidota; family Manidae; genus Smutsia; species Smutsia gigantea. The sequence continues at coordinate 276,501 of JAVSCE010020574.1, forward strand.
AATAAGAAAGGTTGCCTGGCTTGACTTGGACTTTGGTTGGAATATCAAAAAAAAAGCTCCCATGAGACTTTTAAAACATGCACCTTGCCCCTACTACAAATGTATTAATATCAAGTTGTTCAACACAATAATTCACAAATACACACCCCTGGCAGAAACAACAAAACACAATGGTTGACTTCTGGGACATATCCTCACTTTGACATACATGATTCTCACAAGCTAGAACTGCTTTACATGACTTGTCATTCCACATTTCAAAAAATATCCTGAAAGAAATCAAGATGAGAGAGAGACAGAAGTGAAAATAAAGACAGAATTAGTGCCACAGAACTAAAGATAACATGACTGTTTTAAAAAGTAAAACAAAATCTTTAAAAAAAAAGGAAAAAGAAGGAACAAGATGTAACAAAAAATGACTTGAAAAAATGCAAAGGGACTTCCAGAAACATACACACCAATCACTGGAATTAAATTTGTAATTTAATATAGTTAAGTAATTAAATATATCTAATAGACATAGATAGAATCACATAGACACAGCTGAAAAAAGAATTGATGTACCAGAAAGTAGGTGAGACAATATTACATTGAATTAAAATAGAGGTAAAATGATGAGAAAAAAGTAAAATAATAGGTAGGATAAGAAGAATGGAAGATGTCATATATTCTTTTTTTCTTAATTTTGGTAACACTAATACCAAATAATAATTATATGAACAACATTATGGTTACTAGATTACCCCCATTATAAAGTCCCCACCACATACTCCCTTACAGTCACTGTCCATTAGCATAGTAAGATGCTATAGAGTCACTACTTGTCTTCTCTGTGCTATACTTCCTTCCCCGTGCCCCCCCTACATAATGTGTGCTAATCTAATGCCCCTTTTTCCCCTTATCCCTCCCTTCCCCCCCAACCTCCCTGGTCGCTTTCCCTTTGGTAACGTTAGTCCATTCTTGGGTTCTGTGAGTCTGTTGCTGTTTTGTTCCTTCAGTTTTTGCTTTGTTCTTATATTCCACAGATGAGTGAAATCATTTGGTACTAGTCTTTCTCTGCCTGGCTTATTTCAATGAGCATAATACCCTCTAGCTCCATCCATGTTCTTGCAAATGGTAGGATTTGTTTTCTTCTTATGGCTGTATATGTACCATATCTTCTTTATCCATTCATCTACTGATGGACACTTAGGTTGCTTCCATTTCTTGGCTATTGTAAATAGTGCTGCAATAAACATAGGGGTGCATATGTCTTTTTCAAACTGTGCCCCTGCATTCTTAGGGTAAATTCCGAGGAGGGGAATTCCTGGGTCAAATGGTATTTCTATTTTAATTTTTTTGAGAAATCTCCATACTGCTTTCCACAATGGTTGAACTAATTTACATGCCCAGCAGCAGTGTAGGAGCGTTCCCCTTTCTCCACTTCCTCACCAACATTTGTTGTTGTTTGTCTTTTGGATGGTGGCCATCCTAACTGGTGTGAGGTATATCTCATTGTAGTTTTAATTTGCATTTCTCTGATGATTAGGGATGTGGAGCATCTTTTTATGTGCCTGTTGGCCATCTGAATTTCTTCTTTGGAGAAGTGTCTGTTCAGTTCCTCTGGCCATTTTTTAATTGGATTATTTGCTTTGTGTTTGATGAGGTGCGTAACCTCTTTGTATATTTTGGATGTCAACCCCTTATCAGATATATTCTCCCATACTGTAGGATGTATTTTTGTTCTACTGATGGTGTCCTTTGCTGTACAGAAGCTTTTTAGTTTGATATAGTCCCACTTGTTCATTTTTTAATTTTGCTTCCCTTGCCTGTGGAGATATGTTCATGAAGAAGTTGGTCATGTTTATATTCAAGAGAGTTTTGCCTATGTTTTCTTCTAAGAGTTTTATGGTTTCATGACTTACATTCAGGTCTTTGATTCATTTTGAGTTTACTTTTGTCTATGGGGTTAGACAGTAATCCAGTTTCATTCTCTTGCCTGTAGCTGTCCAGTTTTGTCAACACCAGCTGTTGAAGAGGCTGTCATTTCCCCATTGTATATCCATGGCTCCTTTATCATATATTAATTGACCATATATGTTTGCATTAATATCTGGGATCTCTATTCTGTTCCACTGGTCCATAGGTCTGTTCTTGTGCCAATATCAAATTGTCTTGATAACTGTGGCTTTGTAGTAGAGCTTGAAGTTAGGAACTGAGATCCCCCCTGCTTTATTCTTCCTTCTCAGGATTGCTTTGGCTATTCAGTGTCTTTTGTGATTCCACATGAATTTTAGAACTATTTGTTCCAGTTCATTGAAAAATGCTCTTGGTATTTTGATAGGGATTGCATTGAATCTGTACATTGCTTTAGGCAGGATAGCCATTTTGACAATATTAATTCTTCCTACCCAAGAGCATGGGATGAATTTCTATTATTAGTGTCCTCTTTAATTTCTCTTAAGAGTGCTTTACAGTTTTCAGGGTATAAGTCTTTCACTTCCTTCATTAGGTTTATTCCTAGGTATTTTATTCTTTTTTTATGCGATTTTAAGTAAAATTGTTTTCCTGATTTCTCTTTCTGCTAGTTCATCATTAGTGTATAGGAATGCAACAGATTTCTGTATATTAATTTTGTGTCCTGCAACTTTGCTTGATTCAGATATTAGTTCTAGGAGTTTTGGAGTGGATTCTTTAGGGGTTTTTATGTACAGTATCATGTTATCTGCAAATAGTGACAGTTTGAGTTCCTCCTTACCATCTGGATGCCTTTTATTTCTTTGCGTTGTCTGATTGTCATGGCTAGGACCTTCAGTACTATGTTGAATAAAAGTGGGGAGAGTGGGCATCCTTGTCTTGTTCCTGATCTTAGAGGAAAAGGTTTCAGCTACTCGCTGTTAGGTATAATGTTGGCTATGGGTTTGTCATATATGGACTTTATTATGTTGAGGTACTTGCTGTCTATACCCATTTTGTTGAGAGTTTTTAGCATGAATGGATGTTGAATTTTGCCGAATGCTTTTTCAGCAACTATGGAGATGATCATGTGGTTTTTGTCCTTCTTTTTGTTGATGTGGTGGAAAATGTTGATGGATTTTCTAATGTTGTACCATCCTTTCAGCCCTGGTATGAATCGTTTTATTTTTCCTGACACTAAAGAGAATATCTAGTTAAAAATATAAGAAATTGCATAATATTGATTTTTCTATACATACGCTTAAAACTTTAGCTTATAATTTCAAAGAAGAGTCCAATGCTTCTGTGACTCTTTCTGTAGCTAATTTTAGAATGACAATTAGAATTAATGTATAACTACACCAGATCTCAGCTGCTTTTACAGGGTACACTTGTATATGCTGTAATTACAAATTATATTAAACATATTAAATGAGCACATGAAGAGGTTATTATGTACTTAGTTATACAAATAAATTTAATCAATTTTATTTTCTGCTGAGCAATATATCTTTTTTAAAAAACATCAGGCAAATAAAACTATCAAATGATATACTCAGCAAGTGGAATTTCCAATTGTGATAGCTTAATAATTAAAAAAACATTTTAATGTAGTCTTTCACAGCAATTATTTTCTGTATTGTCTCACATTCTGGATGTCACCAAAAGCTTTTAAGTATCTTTACACTATTATCATTGCACTGCAAATATTTGTTCCTGAATTATCATGTCGGTAAACTGTGTTCTACCCTTTTAAGGTAAGAACCATAAGTGGCTCATAACTGGATCCTCCCCCAGCATTGCCTTGTTAAATGCTGACAGAAATTAGGTAGTAAAGAAGATTATTGTATGTGTAGGGAATTAAGGAAGTAGGAAGAGGTGGTGAATCATATCTTTAAAGTCTAGAAACTCTTCCAGGCAGAGAAATGGGCCAAGGGCATTCAAAACAGAGAAAATTGTTTGCAAAAGCAAGTAGACTTTATTAATTTATTCAAAAAATATTTATTGAGCCTATTATACATGCTAGATGGTTGGGATGCAATCTAATGCAAAAACATGTGGTTCTAACCCCACAGAGCTTACAGTTTATGAGCAAAGGTACTCAGCGAATAAATTACTGAATATATGTGTTTCTACAAGCTAAAATAAGTGTATAAAGCAATATAGGTGTATACAACACAAAATTAATGCCTTCTGAATTAATTGAGCATGTTTATAATCCTAATTTGTCCCTACTATAGAACTATTTATAAATTTTTAAAAATTAGTGGCTGTTCCTGGGGTACAAACCCTTATATATACTTACATGTTATGTTACATTAATATTGTCTACTTACATGTATTATCACTTAGTGGGTAGAGTAAGATGCTTACAACTAAATACACCAGTTCATCTCTTCAATACTTTCTGGTATTTATGTCCTACATTTTACTTTACCGTACTCTTTAAACATACAATATATCACTATTTTTCTTTCAGACAGAGCAATTAGAGCTGTGAAAAGTTATAAAAATACTGAATTTTATGCTTTCTTTCATTTGTATCCATGGTTCATCATTCTTTTTAGTATGGCGATGATTCTGTCTGGTTTCCTATTATTTTTGCCTGCAGAACTCTTCTTAGTATCTTTTATGGTGCAAGTCTACTAGAGATAAATTATTGTGTGTGTTTGTGTATAAAGGTTATTATTTCCCCCTTACTTTCAAAGATATTTTGGGGGATATAGAATTCTATGTGGGCAGTTTTTAATTTTTTCTTTCAGCATCTTAAACATTTCAATTCATTATGCTCTGGCTTGTATGATTTCAGACGAGCAGTGTGATGTAATTCTTATCTGTGTAATGTGTTTATTAGACCATTAGTATTTCCCAGGAGCCCTTGGATGCTCTATTCTATTTTCTTATCCTTTTTGTTTTTGACCTACCTTCAATGACACTGAACATTTGTTTTTATTTATTTATTTGGCTGTTTTGAACATGTGAAGCATGTTTAATTGGTTGTTTTGGGTGTAATCATGTTGAAGGCAACCTTATCTTTGTTATTATTTTTATTTCATGCATTTTCACTTGTTTCTTTCTTATGGCTTCCATTTCTCACTAAAATCACACACTTGATCTTGTATGCTGTCCACCTTTTCCGTTAGAGTCTTTGTCATATTAATGACACTGATTTTAACATTATAAGCATAGATTTCCAACATCTTCCTCATGTATGAGCCTAGTTCTGTTGATTATTTTTGCCTCTTCAAAGCTCCTTATTCATATTTTACTTTTTCATAAACTTCCTTATTCATATTTTACTTTTTCATAAACCTTGTAATGTTTTGTTGAAAGAAACCAGACACCCTCTATTAAACTGTAGATGCTGAGGGAAGCAACTTTTTTTCTTTGGCCTAGAAATTAACATGTCTTTCCTTCTGCGAGATCTTTATTGTGTGGATTTAAAGCCATCTAAACAGGAGTGGCCTTGGCTTGGCATATTTTGTTGCTATGGTCATCCTCATGACACCTCGCTCACCTAATACTTCTAGTGATGGTTTAGGTTGGGCGCTGGTTTTCTGTATCATGTGATCATTTCTGCTTCATCCTCAGCCTTAGGTCTTCTCCTTGTAGTGCGCCTGAGAGAGGGTTTCCTGTCCAGTCTTGCTCTGTGCTCTTCCTCTTCCAGAAGTGTTCACATGGTACTCATTAGTTTTTAATCTGGTGATAGCATGTACTCACCCTTACTCCAGCTGTAGTCATAAATAAGCATGTATTCCCTCTCTCCCCCATGGTCTTTCACCAGTTTTCACTAACGCTCTAAAGGCTGTAATGTGTGCTGCCCTTCTACTGCAGTAAGTTCTGTAGGGCTGGTAGGGAAGGAGTATCTCAACGGAGCTTTTGCCCATCTGGGAGCCATTGCCATTCCCTTTCCCCACCCCTGCACCATGATGGACCCTTCCTCAAATTTTCACCAGTCTTTCTGTGAATATCTTATGAAGTCCATGTAGAAAATGCACATGTGGGGTGAACTTCCCCTATACACCCGAGGTCTCCAAATTCCCACAATTACACACAGTCAGTGGCAAATTTTTTATCAGCTGTAGCTGCATTCTTCTTATCAGGCAGATACATCATCAGGCTCCGTCACCCCAAGTGAAGTGCTCATGTCTTATCTTTCTCTATGGACTCTAGTGTCTCCTTAGATATTGGATTAGTTGGTGGTGTCATACCCTCAGTTCTCTGGTTAATGACGTCATAAACTTTCAATTTGTCTGGATTTCCTGTTTCTGTAATGGTGAGAATGGCCCTCTTTCTCCCTATCTTCATCCCAGGAAGAAATCAAAAACCCAAACCCAAAAGTTTTGAACTGATGTTTGAAAGGTGGGTCAGGACTCACTAAGTGAAAGGTATGTTAGAGAGAATTCCAGGTAAAGGAAACATCATGGCAGTGTCATAGGGAGCCTGACAATTTCAAGAATATTAAATAGGAGCAATAAGAGGAGGGTGGCTTAGAGTAGATAATGGACATAAAGATGAACTGGAGGGGACTGGAGAGGTTGGGCAGATAATGTGAACAACAGGGATTTTTCATGCATTGTGAGTATTTTCAGAATTTTATTTTGATATATTTACCCTGGAGATACTCTGGAAAACTAATTAAAAATTATGTGGATAGATCAGTTGGGAGTTACTACAGGACTCCAGGTAGGATAAGATGGAAAGATGGATCATTGGACTAGGGAAACAGTGGTGGATATGGAAGAAAGGCCTTGAAAAAAATAAGGCAGTCTTTTTAAAGATCCTGACACATCTTCAAAAAGAGAATAATGAAAAGTAGAGAATGGTAAGAAGTATAGAGTGGCAAGAAGCAGGGAATGATGAGAAGTAGAATGGTGAAGAGTTCAGGGTAGCTATTACACAGGTTAACGACAGTAGTTTTATGAGACTAGGCTGGAAGTGGGTTAAGATGATATGGTGAAAGACCATGTATGCCAGGATATGAAGCTTGTGTTGATTTCTCCTACAGATAATAATTAAAGCACAGGAAGTTTTAAACAGAACTCTGACAGGATCATATTAAATTTGGGAAGAGATGACAGAAATCATTAAATCAGATCTTTGTATAAAGGATATTATTATATTCTGAACAGGTAAGACAACGTTTTTAACCAGTTAGTATGAATGTACATTAATACAGCAAACTAGACAATAATTGTCTTTACAGGCAAACGAATAAACTATTAAGACAAAGAAAATGTAGCTTTCCTACCATCCCTGTAAACAAAATAATCTGTCAATAAAACATATTAGTCATGAAATAGGACTACATTAAACTTGATTGAAAAGTGATGAGATGAACCAAATAATAGACCAAAAAGGGTAATATTAACAATTTTATTTTCCTTGTATGGTTTAAGTGATGCATAAATGAAAAACACATTGTTTTATATCATAGTAAGCATTTATTGCATGTCATTTTCTTAGTTTTCAAATGTTAATTTCTTAGTAGGTTCAACTATCCATCCATTTGCTTATTAATGTTATTAATGGGCACATAGTGGGCACTGAAAATGTGCTAGGAACTGTGGATACAGGGACTCCGAAAACTTAGATGACATGCATTGTGTTTTCAAAGAGTATCCTAAAAATAAACAAAGATATTGCAGTGCAGTACTTAAAAAAGCAAAGAAAGTGCAAAGTAAAGATGGCAGTATCAGTGTGAGGCAGGATAGAGACCCTACAATAAAGTAAGACAATACTTTTTGTAATGCTTTTAGTTCAAATCATTTAAGCAAAGTGCTAATAAGTACTCTATACCAGGCGTTATGTTCAGTGCTCGGGCTACAGATATTAATAAGATACAGTCATTGATTTGAAGAAACTAATAATCTAATAAGAAAGGTAGACATATTAACAACCAACTATAATATCAAATTCTAGTGACAGTATAAACCTCATGGAATTCAAAACAAGAGTTGGGTCATAGAAGGACTCACAGGGGATGTGATTAAGAATGAGATTTGAAGGGTAAATAATATTTTACCAAGAATGAAAGAGTAGACCAGTACTTCCTATTAGCTGAAAGAGCATGGCAATGAGCAAACAAGTTAGCTTTTACTTCAATGTTCACTGGAAAGTACTCTGACAGGCCCTTTACATACACTATATCACAATCATTTTAAGAGACAGGCAATACTATTTCCCTTCAAAAATGTGAAATCTTTGACCCAAAGACATAGGCAGCTTTTCCCAGATATCTCAGCCTACTCAGCTGTCTGAGGCTATCTTGTTTACATACCCATGCTTTTAAACCTGATGTGGTAATGAGTGAAATGATATGGTCTATCAGGAGACTATAAATAGCTCAATATGATTAAACCATATGCAAGAATATGCATATTTTTCTTCTATCATATCTCATCATTCCATATGGGTTTTTTTCGTTTCAGCCACTGCTTATTTTAGGCTTGTTGTCTAACTCCATCTCTGTCATGCAACAAGTCGCAAACCTTGTCTAATCTGTCTTACTTGAGGATGTGAGTAGATGGACGGAACCCTCCAGCAAGATTGCTTCATGTATGCTATGTGGTCACACCATTGCTTCCCATCCCATCAGGATGTTCCCTCCTCTGCCGTTGTTGCAACTTTGCTCTTAGGTTTGGAAATGCTTCTTGCTGCAGGCGCATGCCTGCTACCCATCCTTTCCCACTACTCCCTCTGATATTGTTTCCCAACTCAACCTACTGTTTCCCAACGCAAGTGGAAGAAGTTTCCTCCTCTATGTCATCTCAGTAGAAGCAAAGAAAATTTTCAACATTTTAAAAATATGAATTAATGTTAACAAATCTGAGTTGTCACTTTGGTTATTGCAAATTTCTGCTTTTACATGAATATGTACAAGCCACAATTTAGTCAGTAAGTTTAATGTTCTTAGGTAGTTATATAGGGTCAAAACAAAGAATATTTTTAACTTGGAATTTTCTCCCTCAAATTTTGAAGTTTGCAATTCTTCTTTCCTCTTTTGAAACCTGTACCATCTATCCTCCAATTGATTCCAGAATTTGCAGAACAAGAAAATACTCAAGCCAGCTGAAAATGAAAGAAAAGGAAACTACCTACCATCAAAATTGATTTTTTCTAATAATCATAACATCTGGCCTCACTGAGCCGCCAAATACTTAGCAAACCACTCTTACACTTTGTTTAAATTCACCTCTGCCTTCCTCTATTTGAACTGTATTCTTTTAATTCATTGTTTCCACATTACATTCTTTTTTCTTTAATTAGGTCCATTGTTTATTTTTTGTCACTGAAGTTTTATTGTTAAGTACATTATTATTGTATACATATATGTTACTTCAGGTTTTCACAAGGCTTTTCTCTCTAACCTATCAGAAGGAATTAGAAAGCATAAGGAATAATATACAGAATCATCAAAAATGTCATGTGTTATGATTTTAAATTCACTTAGAAAGCTCACATAAAGCAACCTTTATGTTACTTGTGGTGTATATGACCTTGCTACATAAGAACAAACATTTATGGAAGTCCAATCAAGTTTAACACAGATATGTTACAATTCTGCAAGCACTTAACTTTTAGGTATTCTCTCATAATTTTAGCAAGTTCTTAGAACTTATTTGCATATAAAACAAACAGAAAATTCATAAAACTATAGCTAAAGCAATACTTGCTGTACATTTCCAAATATTTGAATGAAATAAAATATGGCTAGTTGGTACCTTCAATTTTTCATTTGTTGTGAATTGAATGATCACAATTTAGATAAAAGTCTACCTTCACTCACAAAGAATTAAAGTTATCTGAAAATGACCTAGTTCACCAAAATTATTTTCTTCTACTCACTTTAAAGCATTTTTATATCCTATAATTCTCTGTTATATATTATATGGCCATCATCTTTTATCAAAACACTTAAATGTGTGTATATAGTTTCTCAAGTAGTATATATAGCCAATTTAATTAAAGATCTGTAAAAATATCTTTTCATTAACAAAAAGTGGGGAGGCTGTCAGGACCTATTAGCTATGGACTCATGGTAAAAAAAAATCTATGAAAAATAATTTTCAGGACTTTGGCAATCATTTCAATCATTTTTCAGATTATGTTGACATGTGAACATACTGCCCTCCTCTAACTGATCTCTACATGGTTTAGGAAAAACATCTCTCAAGAATCAATTTTATGCTGAAAAAGAAAACAATGATTAAAACAACCCATTTAATTATAATACTATAGTTTGATTTTATCAAGACATACCATTCTGAATTCTCAGCAACTATGGCTCATCCTAGAAATATTGCAGCATAATGATCTATCATAAATTTAGGTTAAAATAACACACATTTGTTATCTCACGGTTTCAGTAGTTTAAGAGTCTAGGCATACCTTCACTGGGTCCTGTGCTGAGGGTCTCACATACTACAGTCAAGGTGACAGGGAGCCTGAATTCTCATCTGGAGAGGTGACTGGGGAAGGAGCTGACTTCCAAACTCATTCCATTATTAGAAGATTTCATTTCCTTATGGCTGGATTCCTGAGGGCCCCAGTTTCTGACTGGCTGTCAGCGGGAGTCCACCCTCCAATTCTAGAGGCTGCTGCAGTTCTCTGCCATGTGGCCCTCTTCATAGACAGTTCACAACATTGCTCTTTGCTTCTTCAAGCCCAGCAGGAGAATTTCTTGTTTACCAATCTGCTAAGATGGAATTTCATGTAACATAGTGTAATCACAGGAGAGGCATCTCACCACCTTTAAGCAGAGTAACCTCATCAAAGGTGTGATGCCCCATCAGTTTTTCCATACATCTACCTTCTACAAGCAAAGCAGAAGAGTCCTTCCCACAGACCAGGGAGTAAGAATACACAGGGTTTAACACTGGTTGGTGGAGATCATGGAGCCACCTTAGAATTTCCCCATCACAATTTTCTAATATTCCATTGGTCCTGGATAGGACACATTCAAATTCAATTTTTAAAAACTATGTGTTTATAACTGTACTAGTATAAAGACTATATTCCAACGTAACTAAACTCTGAAATTTCTCAATAAAATTTTGTCCCACTTGGTTACAGAGTATTTTAACAATGAAGCCCAGAGGCCAAATTCTTTTACCTGTAAGGAAACAAACTTAGCAAGGTTACTCTAGAAGTCTTGCTTTTAAATTTTAACTTAGGGCCGATCTACCCTTTAGCTAATTTTCCATGGAAGTACCATAAATTTTTCTAATGAGATATACTCTTCCATTGGAAGTGTTTGTTATTTATCTGATTCTCCTTGGTTTGGAGACCCTAGAGAGCTAACTCTTTCTGGTGATTTCTCCTATTTTGGAGGTAGAGGTGTTTGTAGAAGTGCCATTTTATTTTCCTAAATTCCCTTTTAGCCCCTTAGTCTCTCTAACCACATCAAATTTCTCAACTGAGGATTGGAAGCAGGACCCACAGGTAATGAGTCAGAGATTTTTACTGTAAGGCTTGCACATTCTTCATTAATATATTTAACTATCCTCATTTTTTGAAGCCTCACATGTGGGAAACTGGTTATGGTAATGAAGAATGGGGGAACTGCCCTCAGTCTCTATAACCCCATAAGATTCACAGTCACTTTGACTATTAATGACAGAGCAAGATAAGACCTCCCTTCTCCCTACCTTTGTAGGGTCCCTCATGGGCTTGGCCAATATTTCATTGTAACTATGTTAGCTATTTCCCACTTTCATTCCCACTCCCAGAATGGCCTGGGCAAGGAAGACGCTTCAGTGATGGGAAGCTGAGGTGGTGCCCCTTGCTCTATTCTAATTATCCCACTATTTTTACTAGAAACTTGATAACATGCTGTTTAAAAACTTTCATCTCAGGCATTCAGGTTCAGGCCTTTAAATAAAACCTTGCAGAAGGACCCTTCTGTCCTAGTATCCCATTTTGTGATCTATTTCCTCTTTCCTAGAGATAAATATTTTTTGCACCTCTAATAAAAACACTTAATTAAAATTTCTTCAAGAAAAAGAGAGGTTTTTTTCTCCTCCAATGCCAGAAAACTCTGTGAGAATTCAAAAGTACATAAACATTTTGAATAGAAAATGAGAAGGAAAGAAAGAGATTGAGAGAGAAAGAGAGAGAGATTAAGAGCTGACATGAGGAGGGAAATTTTTAGAGTAGATGAGTTGCAAAAAAGATATACTCATATATCATATGGTAAGTTTGTGTAAATGTTTATAATACTTAAAACATTACACATGTATTTGTAGAGCCAGGATGGAGGGGATGGAGTATAAAGGGGCTACAAGAATGTTTTTGGATGATAGATATCTTACATATATTGGGTTGGAGGTTACAAGGGTTTATTTACTCATCAAAGTTCACATTTAAATCAGTGTATTGTATAATAGTGATAAAGAAATGCAATTGCATATGGTTTGTGGTTACCTACATTTATAGATGCATGTATATGGGTAAGATATTACCAATTTAGAAAGGGTGAGGAATGGGGGAGACATGTCGCTTGTTGTACCTGTAGCTTTTGTTTCTCTATTTTATGAGATAATTATAAATTCACATGCAATTAAAAAAAAATACATGGAGAACTGGTATACCCTTTGCCTAGTTTTTGTCAACAGTAGCATTTTGTAAAACTACAGGACAATATCACAACAAGGAAATTGACTTTAAAGGAAACTAGATCCAGAACATTCCCATGCCCACAAGAATCCTTCGTTTTGCCCTTTATAGCCAAATCCACTATCCAGCACCATATGCCCTCCCTCCTTATCCCCTGGCATTCATTAACTTATTCTCTATTTCTGTAATTTTTTCATTTCAAGGCTATTATATAAGTGGAACCATACCAAAAGTAACCTTTAGATCACCTTTCTTTTCACTCAGCATAACAGTCTGGAGATTCATCCAGATTGTTGTGTGCATCTGCAGTTTGTTCCTTTTTATAGCTGAACAGTGTTTCATGGGGTGAACCAGAGTTTGTTTAAACCAGTTTTTTCCCATTATGAAAAAAAGCTGCTATTAATATTTATTTACAGGTTTTCATATCAACATAAGTCTTAATTTCTCTAGCATAAATGCCTAAAAGTTCAACTGCTGGGTTGTATGGTAGTTAAATGTTTTTTTTTTTTTTTTAAGAAACTGCCAAAGTTTTCCAGAATGATTTTTTCCATTCCCATCAGTAATGTATGAGTCATCCAGTCTAAATCCTTGACAGCTTCTGGTGTAGTCACATTTTGTTTTTAGCCATTCTGATATGTGTATAGTGATATCTCATTGTAGTTTTATTTTGCATTTCATCAATGGTGAATGATGTTCAAACATATTTTCAAGTACATAGTTTCAGCATCATATTCTCTTCAGTGAGTTGTCTTTTTCTTTCTTTTGTGCATTCTTAAATTAGACTGTTCATTTTATCTAAGTGGGGTTGGTTATTTTTGTCGTTTTAGAGAGTCATTTATATACTCTAGAGGTTAGTCCTTTGTTGGACATATGACTCACAGTTCTTTTCTCCCACTTTGTGTCTTGTCTTCTTATCCTCTTCATAGCATCTTTCACAGAACAAAGGTATGTAATTTTCATAAAGTTCAATTTTCAGTTTTTCCTTTTTTAAGGATCATGCTGCTTCAGACGTGAGGTCTAAGAGCCCATTAGCCTTGGATCTCAAAGCTTTCTTCCTATCTTTTTTCCAAGAAGTTTTATATTTTTATATTTTAGCTCATATTCCATGTTGAGATTTTGGTATAAGACGTAAGACTTATTCTGTGCTTATGAATGTCCAATAGCTTTATCATCATATGTTGAAAAGGCTATCTTTCCTCCATTGAATTACTTTTGCACTTTTGTCAAGAATCAGTTGGACATACTTGTGTCTATTTCTGGGTTCTCTGTTCTGTTCCATTGACCTATTTATCTATTCTCCCAATATCATAGAGTGTTGACTACTATAACTGTATAATTCTTGCAACCAGGTAGATCAATTCTCCTATTTTAGTCTTCTTTTTCAAATTGTTTTAGTTATTCTAGTTGTTTTGATTTTCAATATAAATTTAGAATAATCTCATGCATATCTGCAAAATGTTTTACTTGCATTTTGATAGGATCTGAGATAAACCTATATATCAATTTGGGGGAAATTTGGCAAGTTTGCTCTGTTGATCCTTCAATCCCAATCCCTGAATATGATATGTCTCTCCATTTGTTTAGATTTTCTTTGATTACTTTCATCGGTGTTAAGTAGGTTTCAGTACACAAATCTGTACATGTTTTGATAAACTTACATACTGAAGTATTTCATTTTTTAAAGAAATGTTAAATGGTGTATTTTTAATTCCAGTGTCCATGTATTCATTGCTAGTATGTGAGTACAGTTGATTTCTGTATGCTAATTTGTGTTCTTCGACTTTACTGAACTCATTAGTAGTTCCAGGGTTTTTAAGTTTGTAGATTCTTTTGAAATTGCTATCTTACCTGTAAAGAGAGACAGTTTTATTTATTCTTTTCCAATCTATCTCTCCTTGTATTTATGTGTTTTCTCCTTTTCCACCTTAATCCAATATGAATTTATCTTAACTTGATTATATCTACAAAGACTCTATTTCCAAATAAAGGGATATTCTTAGGTTCCAAGTGGACATGGATTTTTATAGGATACTCTTCAACCCAGTACACCTGTGTCTTCTTTTAGCCTTCTGTGTCCCAAACTTGGAGCTGAAGTTGGCAACCCAGAAATGCAATAGACGTAAACATAAAACTCCCCCAAAAGTCTGCTTTCTCTACCCAAAGGACTATAAAAAGGAGAAGTCTAATAAGGCAGAAAACTTTGAGACAATAACTGCTCTACCCCAAACAAAACATTGAGGCCCTCTATCAACTGACACTGGGAAAGCCTGAAGAAGGAACAGAAAATTCTACCCTTATGAGGCTGTAGTAAGGCTCCCCATTATCCCTACTGGAGTTGTGTCAGAGAAGGCCAAGTAAGGAGCTGAAACTTTTATCTCTACTGGCTGATAATGGATGTTATGAGAGGGTTCCTGCACCAAGCCCCCACCTTCCCTGTGTTGTCAGCGGAAACCCAGGGACAGCCTGAATTTCCATTCCCAACTGGCAGCAAAGAGACACCCATCTCTCTCCAATGGGGTGGTCTTAAAGGAGGCCTAGAGGAAAAACTTTCACCACTGCCAGCAGTAATGAGATCACTGCTTTGTGGTGTCAGTAGAGACTGAGGGGCCCGAATTCCCGTCCTTTTCCCCCTAGATGACCAGCTTTCCTTTTTTGACCTTTGAGAATCTCCTTATATTTGTTATATAATGTATAGGGTTTTTCAGTTGTTCTTAGTGGGAGGAATAGGAGAAAGTAGATCTACTCTATCTTCCCAGTAACACAAATCACTCCAAATTTTAAGAGGACTTTTAGAAAATTTTGTGGTTTAACCTTTTCTTTAATTTCCTCAAGAAATGATTAAGGGAGATATAGTGAAAAAGTAAAAATAATATAAAAATATAATGAACTGAATGGAACACTCCTTTCAGATTAAGCACAAGTGGTCACATAAAGCTTGGTTCCAGTCCAGGAGCATAATCTTCAGTGCGTGGAGTCAGTGCCAGTCAGCGGAGCTTGATTTCTCAGATTACAGGAAAGGTCACGTACCACACTGCTGCCTGTGCTCTTTTCTTCTTAGATAGCCCAGTCCTGCAGGACGAGGTCAAGGACAGAGAGAACAGCACAAGCGGTTGTATCTAGGTTGCTCCAAATTCTTACAAGAACCCAAGAAAATGAGAATGTCTCCACTTTCTTCCAGACCAGGCTCCCAGATTTCTGAGGTTTCTTCATAAAGAGCAATGATTTTTTTTCCCTTTTGTTGTGCTGACTTTGTCTGAGTCTGAAGGAGTGGCAGCCATTGAGCATTGTCAGCAAGCCCTCTGAAAGAAAGTCAGGTTACTCCTTACACTTGAAAATCTTATTTTCTCCTTCATAATATTCTTTGTCTGTGGCATGGACTCTTCCCAAAGTCTCCCTCTGACATTTAATGTAGAGATAACTAAACCCAGATGGTCCAACCTCCAATTACTGACCACTTCTTTTGTAAAATAGGTTTCTGTGTTGGTTAATTTTATATCAACTTAAACAGCTCACAGGTACCCAGAAATCTGGTTAAGCATGATTTCTGGTGTGTTTGTGAGAGTTTTCCTGGAAGAGATTAGATTTGAATCAGTGGTAGATTTTGAATCAGAATTAGATTTAAAGCAGATTTCCCTCCCCACTGTGGGTAGACTTCACTCCTTCTGTTGAGGGCCTGAATAGAACACAAAAGCAGAAAAGGAAGAATTCTTTCTCTTACCTAACTGCATGCTCAATCTTCTGCCCTCAGACTAGGACTTCCACCATCTAAATTCCTGCTTCTCTGACCTTTGCACTTAAACTAGAAATTAACACCCCTGGTTCTCCTGGTTCTATTTCTCGGGAGAACCCTGAATAGTATGGTTCTCAGTACAATGACTTTATCATCTGGGGTCAAGTAGGAGTGAATAGCTTTGTACGGGGGTAGCTCTGATGAAGATTTATGAACTGAATGCTTGTCCCCTCAACTCTAAGTCTGTGTAGTGAAGTCTCAGCCCCCAGTGTGTATTTGGAGAGGAGCCTTTGGGAGATACTGAGGAAAGTAGACATCCTGAAAGTGGTGCCCTCATGATGGGATTAGTGTCCTAACATGAGACATGAGGGAGCTTGCCCACTCACTTTCCATCATGGGGGGCACAGTGAGATGGGAGAACACCAGAGATGGGGCCTCACCAGAAACCAGCCGTGGTGGCTTCCTGCCGCCAGAACTGCGAGAAAATAAGTATCAGTTGTTGAAGTCTGTGGTATTTTGTTATAGAACTGACCATAGAGACTTTGTTATAGAGACTTTTGCTTTGATCGGATCACTCTAGGTTCTTGGATGCTTTTATTATCTGTTTAGAAGAATATAAACCTCTTTTATAAAATCCCTCAATATAGCAATATGTAGTATTTATAGTATACAGTCTACATATAGATATAGTACAACATATAAAATATTTCCTAGGCTCCATCCATCCTACTTGGCTTCTTCTTGTTCAACATATCAGTTCCACAAATCGGGGTTTAGGACTCAAA